>ML286792.1:8216-44611 GCA_005239495.1 Nicotiana undulata
GAGAATATCAACCTTACGTCACTCCGTAATGTTCAGAACATGATTCCAATGGGTCCTGCATGCATTATATATATGTATCTATTTTACTCTACCGAGCCGCGCTATCGTCGGCCGGGTATGGCACCTATTTTGCAACCACTGATTAGTTGGGTTTACCGAGTCCTCTTTGAGGCCGGGTATGATATGATAACGATGATGCCCACAGAGACGAATCTTCTATGATGATGATGATGCCCACAGAGGCGGATGTTTTAAAAGATTATGTATATATATGTATCATGCATTTCATGTTACTGTCTCTTAGAAGCACTCAGATGTTACATGTTGTATCTTCTCTACCTCTCTTTACATTATTTTTCATATTTATATTGACCATCCTTACATACTCAGTACATTATTCGTACTGACGTCATTTTTATTTGTGGACGCTACATGTCGTGCTGCAGGTCCTGATAGACAGGTAGACGCAGTTCCCCCACCACAGTAGGCTTTCCAGTTCAGCGGTTATAGGCGAGATCCCTTCTCCGGACTTGCCGTGGTCTTGGTATGCATTTTTGTTATAGATATTATGGGTATGTCGGGGCCCTGTTCCGACTATGTTGCATTACTTATGCTCCTTTAGAGGCTCATAGACAGGTGTCATCTTATGTATAGTTTGGTATGCCTTGTTAGATGATTTTTGTTGTATAGTCTTTCATGGAAGCGTGGTAGCTCCTAACTTATATGTAGTTTCTTGGAAGTCTTGTTAAGTTATGCATGTTCATTCCATTATCTTTCATTGTTTGGCGTTCATAATCCATATCTACCACTTATATTGATCTCGTCGGCCCTTAAAGATAATAAGAGGATTAGATAGAGTGTACGTTGGTGCTCGGCAGGTATGGCCCGGGTACCAGTCATGATCCTCCAGTTTGGGTCGTGACATTAATTTCACCGTAAGGCAACACAGTTGACATTTGTTCAGCCGATGTCTGAGTCGATTCATAGTTTAAAATATTATCCCCACATAAATGTATGTCATCGGTTTTTTTATTCTTGTGTAATTTTATGACTGATTAACTCCCTTCCAACATTATTGGAGTTGCTTTAAACTTGATAGAATCGAATTAGATTTATGTGATCATTCTCTTTCTGAGAATTATTTTAAAAGTATTCGACTCCAAACTACAATCACACATCTTGATTCTCAGAACTGAAATGCTAATTGAGCAAGGGACATAAATTTATTTTTAAATGAATTAAAAGTATCAATTTACCCACACTATCTTTATAAACCCCCCCCCCCCCTTCTCTTTCTAAATTATTCGCTCTACTATAAAATTTTATATAATTATTTCATTTATATGGAAGTTTGACTTTAAATTTTCATTTAAATTAACTATATAAGAATTTAAATTATATTTAATTTTTTTAATTTTTTTCTCGAAATTATGTCAATTGTTTATATTTTATCAATTTTATCTATTATAACGATTTTAAATACGTGTATCTTATTTATATAGTATGACTTAACTCATTATTATTTTAAAAATTTCTCTTCTTAAAGATCAAATAAGTCTTATCGTTATATATACATCTAATACTGAAATTATTTAATTACATATTTTTTCTTCTTTATTTGATTCCTTGTTCATGTTATTACATTACTGTCACGACCCGAATTTTCCACCGTCGGGACCGTGATGGCGCCTAACATTGAACCGCTAGGCAAGCCAACGTTATTCTAACTTGTTTCTTTATTTTTAACAATTTATAGGTGATATACAAGATCGGTATAAATAAAAGTGCGGAAGAAATAGAATCTAACAACTTAATTACATAGAAATACGAAATCCATAATAACAACTTCCAGAATTTGGTGTCACAATTTCACGGACTGTCTATGAATACTACAAATAGAGGTTTGAACAAACAAAGTACTACTGCCTCAGAAATGCGTAAAGACAGGAAGGAAGTAGGATAGAAGGTGACACCAAGGCCTGCGGACGTCTGCAAGACTACCTCAGTGTCGCCTGATGGACTGAAGGAAGCCACCTAGATCAGTATCCACTAGGTCCTGTATCGGGATCTGCACAACAAAAATTGTGCATGTGTAGTTTTAGTACAACCGACCCCATGTACTGAGTAAGTGCCGAGCCTAACCTCGGCGAAGTAGTGACGAGGCTAGGACACACAAATAATATCACCTGTGCCATTTAATAATATATAAAAGAAATAACGACACAAAATAAACAGTTAAGTACAAAAACGGGGGAAAACATGCTGGGGAAAAGGGGGTGGCAATTACTGAAATAATGGAACAAGGCAACAATTTGAATATCAAAGTAACAACAGGAATTAACAACACAAAACAACAAGTAAATAGAAACGGCACGACATGTCCCCCCGTGCTAAAATATCACAAACACGGCACAGAATGTACCCTCGTGCTAAAACATCATAAACACAACACATAATGTCCCCTCGTGCTAAAACATCATAAACACGACAAGAAATGTCCCCTCGTGCTAAAAAATCATAAACACGGCACGTAATAACCCCTCGTACTAAAACATCATAAATACGGCACGGAATGTCCCCTCGTGCTAAAACATCATAAACACGGCACAGAATGTCTCCCCGTGCTAAAATATCATAAACATGGCAAGGAATTTCCCCTCGTGCTAAAATATCATAAATATGGCACGAAATGTCCCCCCGTGCTAAATAGCATAAACATGGCACGGAATGCCCCCTCGTGCTAAAACATCATAAACACGGCACGGAATGTCCCCTCGTGCTAAAATATCATAAACATGGCACGAAATGTCCCTTCGTGCTAAATAACATAAACATGGCACGGAATGTCCCCTCGTGCTAAAACATCATAAACACGGCACGGAATGTCCCCTCGTGCTAAAATATCATAAACATGGCAGGAATGTCCCCTCGTGCATAAATATCATAAACATGGCACGAAATGTCCCTTCGTGCTAAATAACATAAACATGGTACGGAATGTCCCCTCGTGCTAAATAACATAAACATGGCACGGAATGTCCCCTCGTGCTAAATAACATAAACATGGCACGGAATGTCCCCTCGTGCTAAAACATAAGAAAACAACAGTTTGGCAAGGAAAATCAACAATAAGAAACCATAAACACAAAGGAACAATCAACAAGAATAATACCGCCCCAACAAGGGACACAACTATAACCAATCCTACACAAGTGTATAATTTAACAAAATATTTCTCAACCGATCAAATACTCAACAACATTCACAACCAAGAATTTCCCTCAAATGAATAACTGCCAAATTGATGTTAAATCCATAACACAATAAACCTCAATGAAAATCACATAATTACTCATATTCGACTCACGAGCATGCTTGACCACAACATATAGGTACTCGTCACCTCACCTATACATTAGACATGGAATAAACACGTAGCAAATAAGACTCAACACCTATTCCCTCAAGCTAAGGTTAGGCCAAACACTTACCTCGACTTCCACGGACAAAATCACGCCTCAATCATCGCTTTTGCTTTTGAAACCGACTCCAAACCAATCGTATCTAGACATAATTGACTCAATAACATCAATAAATGCTAAACAATTCAATTCCAATGCTTAATTGTAGACTTTCTAACATTCTTCCCAAAAATCCAAAATTCGACCCCGGACCCGCTTGGTTAAAACATGAGGTTCGGACTAAAATCCGATCCCCCATTCACCCACGAGCCCGAATATGTAATTTGTTTTGAAATCCGACCCCAAAATGAGGTCTAATTCCAAATTAATCAAAAATCCCTAACTCTACCCAAATCCCTAATTTTCTACCATTAAAACCCTAGGATTCTTGAAGATAATTGATGAAAAACATTAGAAAGTTGAAAAAAATTAGTTAATGAACACTTACCTACGATTTGGGAAGAAAATCTCTTGAGAAAATCGCCCCAGGTCTTCTGTTTTTGTGAAAATGTTGAAGAAGAAACGTCTGAAGTTTGTTTTTAAAAACTTCACTGCTCGACTCTCGCACTTGCAATGCTTGGGTCGAACCTGCGATCTCGCAGGTGCAGGAAATTGATCGCACCGGCGGAAGAAGGACATACCCACAGGGGGCCGCACCTGCGAAATGTTATCCGCTCCTGCGGAACCGCTTCTGCGGAGAAGGGTCTGCATCTGCGAGAGGGACCGCACCTGTGGACACAGAAGCGCGCCTGCGACCCTAGGCTCGCAAGTGCGGGCACACCAGAACTGGTGCACCAACTGTGATTTTCCAAGTTCAAACACCCCGAACCTACCCGAAACTCACCCGAGCCCTCGGGGCTCAAAACCAAATATGCACAAAACCTCAAAAACATCCTACAGACTTATTCATGCGATCAAATCGCCAAAATAACATCATAAAAATGATTTAAACCCCAAAATCAATGAAATTTCTCAAAACTTCTAAAACTTCCAAACTTTGCATTTATGGTTCGAATCACGTCAAATGAACTCGGTTTCTTACCAAACTTTACAGATATGACATAAATAATATATCGAACCTGTACCGAGCTCCGGAACCAAGATACAGGCCCGATACCACAGATTTCACATATAATTACTCTTTCAAAAATCTCTTATATTTTTAGAAAACAATTTCTTTTAAATATTCATTTCTCGGACTTGGGACCTCGGAATTTGATTCCGGGCATACTCCCAAGTCTAATATTTTCCTACAGACCTCCGGGACTGTCAAATCACGGGTCCCGGTCCGTTTACCAAAATGTTGACCAAAGTCAACTTAATTCAAATTTCAAAATCAAACTTATCATTTTTATCAGTTCTTCACATAAAGGCTTCCCGGCTACACGCCCAGGATGTGCATGCAAATCAAGGTGAGATAGAAGAAGGTTTTCATGACCTCGAAACACAGAATTAGCTAGAAATACACGGGATGACCTTTTGGGTCATCACAATCTCCACATCTAAAACAAACGTTCATCCTCGAACGGACATAGAAAGGTACCTGAATCGGGGAACATATGGGGATATCGCCCCCGCATATCAAACTTTGACTCCCAGGTAGCTGCCTCAACAGGTTGACTTCTCCACTGGACACGGACCGAAGGATAACTCTTCGATCTCAACTGACGAACCTGTCGAGCTAATATGGCTACCGGCTCCTCCTCATAAGACAAATCCTTGTCCAACTGGACAATGCTGAAGTCTAGCACATGAGAGGGATCGGCGAGATACTTCCGAAGCATAGATACTAATACGCTCAAATTAGACATTAAAAATAGTGTAAAGCGATCGAAGTCAAATATAATAACCCAACAAGGTTGGGGTCGAATCCCACAGGGAATAGGTGTGGAAAGATTACTTCGGTAGTGTGATTCTTAACTGAAATCGTATTCCTATTCCGTTAATGTAACAAGAATATGGGCATTGATTGTGTAATGATTTAATTGTAGTAGTAACAAAGATGATTAATTAGAGTTGTAATTAATGTAATTAACTAAACCAAGGTTGTGTCTCCTTCAATGAAATGTAATGATAATGGGTATTAATATGATATATTTCTAATGGAAGGCCCTTTAGATATGCAAGTGATTTCTAAATGACCACCCGATATTTTTCAAGAGTTGGGTAGTATTTCCTCTTTATGATTTTCCCAATTATAAAAGAGTTGCAATGAAGAGTAATCAATTAATGCCAAATAAAATCCACTTATCCCTAAGCGATTCTATTAAACAAGGTTTAAAGCCTTGAGTCTTTGATATTTACTCCTACCAATTCTAACTCACTTTTCCAAGCTAAGAAAGAATTAATGGCACTTGTTAATGTTTTCAACCACCAACAATAAAGAAATAATGAGAAGTAAATAAATATCAACCAACCATTATATATATATTCAATGTCAAATACCCAATAACATAGCATCCATTTAGGGTCCACAACCTTAGTGTTTAAAACTAGCCACTCATACTAAATGATAAAAAGATAAGAATATTTAATGCCATGAATGCTTACAAAACACAAGAATCTTCACTTCTAACACTTCCAAAAGAGAAGAATATTTAAAAAGTATGTTGTATCTCTAAAACTAAACAAGCATGACCCACAAAACTCAAATAAATCTATTTATAGTGGGCTAAAAATTAGAGCCAAAAACGGACAAAAATACCCTTTTAGGTAAGCTATGCGACCGCATTCCTGTGGTAGAACAGGTATGCGGTTCGCATTCTTCACAGGTCCATCGCATACGTAAAACTCTAGTTTCCAGGTTCCCATCGCATTGTTTGGTCTGCGGTCCGCATTGCTAAGATGCGACCGCAGAACTGCATCGCATTCTTGAGATGGCTTCAGGCATTGGTGGTTATGCGGTCAATTATGCGGCTCGCAGATGAGTTATGCGATCACATAATGGACCGCAATTTTGCTCTTCAAATTGGCCAATCTTTCTGTTGAAGTCTGCGATCCAACTGGCCCATCTGCGGTTCGCATAGCAGGTCTGCGGTACTTCCTTGTGCATTCTGCGATCGCATATTGCTCTTTTCCTAATTTTTTAGCTTTTTATCTCTTTTCCACGTTCTTGAGTGTTTAAGCCTCATGCACCGCAAAACATCAAAATTCCATAAGTATAAAGGGTAAATGCTCTTGAAAACAAGCTATAATCTAAGCAGTTTGACATTAAATGTGCCGGAATTCTCCGGCACATCAACACCCCCAACTTATACTCTTGCTTGTCCTCAAGCAACAACAACGACTCTATCCTAACCTAGACTCCAAATACAAGACCGGAAACAGTAATGACCAAGGATAGTGTTAAGTGCCAGTCCCACAAGCATGCATTTTCATTTGTTTACCCTTCATGAACAGTCACTACTATTTACAAGGAACTAATCAACTAGTGAACTTTGAGCCTCGACCAATTTGACAAAATGTTACTCTCAGCTGAGTGACTTGCATCCGACTTCAAGAACTCAACTACTGTCAAACTTCACAGTTCATGTGCCCTTACCAGAAAGAAAGAAGGTCACAACTCACAATCTTTACAATGAAAACAACAAGGGACATATTTACCAAGACACTCACACTCACAAAGAGTTTCAAGTGTTACAACACATCATACCATAGGCTTGCCCTTATTTTAATTCATTGCTTCTTCAAGAACATTCAGTTGGAGATCCCATAAGGACTTTTTGGCTTATAATGTAGGCTTAGGGAAAGGCTGGATAATTATTTGGGTGAGTGACTACGCCCTCCTTGAACACTACTCGCATTTTCCTTTCTCGTTGCACTTTGTTTCTTTTTCACTCCACGTAGCCTCCTTTGCATTTAGTTACCAACATAGAACTACTTGAATTACCTCACTAAATCTATTCAAAGCTCCCATATTTATTTACAGACATGTCTCTTTTTCTTTTCTTTTTCTCTTTATATATATATATATATATATATTTTTTTTTTTCATTTTTCTTTTGGAGATTGAATAATTTTCAAATGAATCTTTTGAGGTGTAAATTCTACGCTCACTGCACAACCCTACCAATTTCCGCTTGACACCAAACCCCCAACTTAGGCTTTTTGCCTCATTCTCAACGTTCAAGGAGGGACGGGTTCAAAAGAGAGAATTATTTTACAAAAGGGAAAGGTTTGTAATGAGGTGACCAAAAAAAGGGTTCAAGGCTCAAATGGAGTAACTAGTGATAGTATCTATACAATGGTGGCTCGAAAGGCTAGCGGGGTTTCCAAATAACACAAAGAATGCCTAAGGTCATTTCTCCAACCAAACATAATTATCATCAACATTGAAAAACCAACCGAGCAAGTTCTAGATGACAGAAGTGAACACAAGAATTATTGATACAAAATCTAACACACATGGCACATGATTGTTTGGCTCAACATAGTTTTAGCTCATGAGTCAAGGCTTGACGACTTGCAACTTTCATCATATTTACATGTATAATTCTAAGTACATATAGCGTCAAAAAGCGAGCCTCAAGTTCACACAGTTGATTTCCTTTTCAACACAAAAAGATATATATATTTTCTTATAAAGGAAGGGTGTAGATTATTTACAAACACACATGCTTGAGACTAGACACTTACACCAAAACCGGTCAATACATTTCGTCCTAGTGCCATGGTTCTACTATTGCACCCTTGGAAAAGAACCCGACGAAGAAAAACCAAAGGGAATTCATTGTTAACAACTAAGGAAGACCCTACATAAACTAACTACTAATGAGATACACTAATATCACAAAAAGGGTATGTACACTGTTTTCTCGACAACTTAGAGATAAAGCACAAGTACAATAGTTCAATGATTATCCAAGTTGTCACAAAGGATACTCATATACAGCTACCTTTCCACCCCCCAACTGAACATCATGCATTGTCCCCAATGCATAAGAAATGTAAAATAGAGTAAGGGGCTCCCTGGGGCGCGCTAAGCACTACGAGAGTCAGTGGTCTGCTAGGTGGCAGAGGGGTCAATGACCGCCAATGGAACCAGATCGGCTGAAGTCGCAGAAGGGGGAATGACGTCTACTGGCGATGGAGGAGCTGCTGAAGACTCAGCCGGAGGGGTGACTGCTGCTATAGGTAGGGTGTCCTCAGGTCCCACTTCTTAAGCTGGAGCCTGAGAGCTGCTGGCTCCGTCTGCTGGCTCCGTCTGCTGAAAGCTTAGTGACTGATGTTGTAATCGGAGCGGCTCTGTCAACTAGAGATCGCTCTATCGCAATATCATCCTCTACTTGCTCTGCAGCTGTGGTGACTGCAATCCCCTTTCCCTTCTCCTGAGGGCCCTCCTCATCATCTGACCCTGAGTCAATATCCTCCTTGTCAGTCTCCTCATCCTCGGATGCTGAAGAATGTCCGGAATCCTCCCCGGAAGGCACATCAACTGGTGCAGGGGGAGAGGGAGGCTGAGAGACTCTCACAGTCGGGGCTGCCTGGGCTGGCATCAGAGTAGAGAAATCGAAGTCCAGTCCAGTGTCAGCAATGTCTGCTCCCTGCTCACCTTCCTTGGGCAGGAAAGAAGATAAATCAAACTCCAAATATTGCATCTTGTGGAGCTCAGTCTTCAAAGTAGATACGTCAGTACGGAGCACTGGTAGGTCCCCAACCTTACCCCACTCTATCTTCTCAATCCTGGCCTCAAGTCCTTTTAGGCGACCCTCGTAAAATACATGCTGCTCCTGTAGAGCAGTCACTGAAGACTAAATGGGGGTCAGGGCCTGCCAGATAAGTGTGGGAAGGTCTCTCAAGAGCTTGTCTACCTTAGCATTTGTGTGCTGAGCTAGGAGACCAAGTTGTGAAAGAACTGGCAGTGGAACAATAGATGGAGCACTGGCCCGAGGAGTAGGCTGAGGAGCAGCAGTGGATGACTCTGCCATATGAGGTGCTATGGGAGTCTGAGAGTCGGAGGTCTCTGCCTCAGTAGAAATCTTAATCTGAATCTCTGGGGGGTGGGGGTGGGGGGTGGGGTAGCAGCTTTCTTTGGCGCCGCATCACTAATGCGTGTGATGTCGATGTCCTTCTCAGCTTGACCTTTCTTGTCATAGGTAGGCAATAAAGGAACACGAGCATCCCCACATAAGGCAGTGATCAAGCAGGGGAACGCGAATGATGTTAGTGTCTGCCATGCCCGGACTCCTATTTCCTTAAAGATGATGTCGCTCACATCAATTGTGATCCCTGTCATAATGCAAGCAATGAGAATGGCTTTCTCAATGCTTATATCTGTTTCATTTCTGGTAGGGACCAAACGTGAAGTGATGAAGTTGAGCCAAAATATCCCTTCTCTTGTAAGATCCTCCTTGTAGATTTTGTACTTGGGGTCAATCCAGGCTGGGGTCCCTCTAGCAATCACAGATGCAACCCAAGCACGTTCGCCATCTTTGTTGGCTAATTTGGCATCATACTCGGCCGCGCTCAGGCGACCTGTTGGAATGTAATGAGCCTGGATGGCTTCCCTGTGGCATAATACATCCTTTACCCGAACCAGAACTTGCTCAGCGAATATCTTGTTGCGTTTGTGGTGAGCATTCCTCGAGGCCCCGTAGGAGGCATAAAACTCCCTCACCATGGTTTCATTATACTCCCCAGGTGGCTCAGTGAAGCACTCCCACTTTCTAGCCTTGATGTTTGCTAGAATGTGGGGATATCGCTCTAGGATGCCGTTGAGACTCAACTGCTTCTCGGCTAGAATCTTCCGCTTATCAAGACCCGTTCTGTACAGTTCTCTGGATTTAGGGAGTGGGAACCGGAGCTAGTAATCATCACCTTGCTTCCTCCTTACCTCATCCACTAGGTCAACCTCCGGCTCAGTGTCCCCCTCATCAGACTAGGAAGAACTTGGAGCAACGGATTTGGCCGGAGGTGCTTGACGACTTGAGGAAGGCCTCTTACTAGCTGAAGATGTATGTTTGTGAGCCATATATGAAAATAAAACATATGTGTGAGTGGAGAGGCGGACATAATAAAATAAAATAAAATGAACTGGAAAAATCAACTCTGCGACAGGGTATGCGATCGCATGACCACTATGCGCACCGCAGACCCGTCGCAGAGTGGTGGGTTGCTTGAAGGAGTCAGTAATGCGATGAAATATGCGATCGCATTTCCAATATGCGGTTCGCATAGTCATTGCAGAATCGAGCGCACAAGAAATGTGATGCCATTATGCGATCGCATAACCCATCGCAAAGGTGAGTCTGCGATCGCAGATATGTCGCAAAAGAGGGGTTGGATTGGGAGGCACACTGTGTAGGTCTGCGATGCATCTGTGGTCTGCATTACAACTATGCGATCGCAGATTTGTCGCATTGTGGTTACTTCCTCATTCGACCTAGGGTTCAACATGCGGTTCGCATAATCAAAATGCGGACCGCAGAACCTATCATTTTCAGAGCTAGAACCCTAACAATGGCGATTCGTACCACTACCTACCAGACCTCATTTTTAGTTGTAAATCACAAGTTCCCTCTCCCCTTTACGATGAGACTCAGATCCAGAAGTAAAAATAAAAAAAATAAAAAAAAGAAGAAGAAGAAGAAAAACAAAGATTTTCAAAAGTTAAACCTGACAATAGAGATCAACTTTGAATAACTGATAAAAAAAAAAAATTGACAAGGGTTGAGATGAGGGGAAGGAAACATACCAGATGAGTACAGAATGCACTTGAGGATTGGCACAAATACGGAACTTGAATCCTTAACCACAATTTTTTTTGTTTTCTTGCTTTTGTTTTGTTTTTGTTAGTTCTGTTAGGGTATGTGAGAATGGGGGTGAACATTTAGAGAGAAAGGTACTTACCTGGGCTCGAAATGCGGTGGGTAAGTGACCGCATAACTCGATATGCGACCGCATATTGGTTATGCAGTGGAATTTTCATCAGCTGACCTGAGTTCGAAACGCGATGCACTATGCGATCGCATACAAGCAATGCGGTTTGCATAGTGCACGTGGGCATCGCGTAATAGCCATGAAACTTTCCTCAACTTACTGCCTATGTCTGCGACCGCAATGCGAGCCGCAGATATGACATGCGAGCCGTAGAGATGACCTACGATCACATATGCGTCGCGGACGGGCCAATTTTTCCTTGCTTGCCCTTCACTTGCAATTTTACCCTGTTTCTGTGTTCCTTTGAACCACCTGCACTTACACACCCTTTATATTGTTCAAAGAACCTTATTTACTCAAAAACCAAAAATTAAAAGGAAAAAGTGTGTTACCACACATGGGTTGCCTCCCATGAAGCGCTTGATTTAACGTCGCGACACCACGAAGTTGGTATTCTCTTGAAGTCATTCATCAATGGGGCAAGGACCATCCTTAAGAACCAACTGCTCTACAACATGCCTCTCGCCATCTGTGCTCAAGTAGTGTTTGATGCGTTGACCATTGACTTTGAACGTACGGAGTCCGTTCTCAGTTGCTAGTTCCACAACGCCAAATGGGGAGACATTTATCACTTTGAAAGGACAAGACCATTTGGATTTGAGCTTGCCCGGAAAGAGTTTGAGTCGGGAATTGAAGAGCAACACCAAGTCACCGGCTTTGAACTCCCGTTTCAAAATCTTCTTGTCATGGACAAATTTCATTCTCTCTTTATACATAGCTGCACTCTCGTAAGCATGGAAACGGAATTCCTCCATTTCATTGAGTTGATTGAGCCTCAAATCTGCAGCTTCAGTCCAATCCAGCTTCAATTTCTTGAGTGCCCACATGGCCTAATTCTCAAGCACCACGGGTAGATGACAAGCTTTTCCGAACACTAGCCGGTAGGGAGAAGCACCAATGGGAGTTTTGTATGCTGTACGGTAGGCCCAAAATGCATCATCTAGCTTCCTTGACCAGTCGTTCCGGTTTGCCTTAACTGATTTTGCTAGGATGTTTTTAATCTCCCAGTTAGATACTTCTACTTGGCCACTCGACTAGGGATGATAAGGCGTTGCCTCCTTATGTTTGACACCGTATTTCTCCAACAGCCCATTGAAAGCCTTGTTACAAAAATGAGAACCACCATCACTGAGAATGGCTCTAGGAGTGCCGAACCGTGTGAATATGTTTCTTTTCAAGAATGCGGTCACACTCCTTGCCTCATTATTTGGCAAGGCAACAACTTCAACCCATTTGGACACGTAGTCCACAGCTACCAGAATGTACTTCATCCCACAAGAACTTACAAAGGGTCCCATGAAGTCAACGCCCCACACATGAAAAATTGCAACATCCAACACAAAGTTCATGGGCATTTCGTGTCTCTTGGAGATTGATCCCTCTCTTTGACATTGGTCACAAGCTTTGACCATTTGATTAGCATCATGATAGAGATATGGACAGTAATATCCACATTCGAGCACTTTCGCCGCCGTCTGATTCCCTCCATGATGGCCCCCCACTGGTGAGTCATGGCATGCCTTTAGAATTGGCATCACTTCTTCTTCTGGGACACATCTTCTGATAATATTGTCCGCACAAATGTGGAACAAGAATGGTTCCTCCCAATAGTATTGCCGGCATTCCCTCAAAAACTTCTGATTTTGATATGCTTCCAAGTCATCTGAGATAAGGTCACTCACCAAATAATTGACAATGTCAGCATACCAAGGAGTAGATGAAGAAGATAATGCCACAATGTGCTCATCAGGAAAGGCATCATCGATATCAAGGTCATCCTTTGGGCGCCTGTCTTCTTCAATTCTAGAAAGATGATCCGCAAGTTGGTTTTCGGTGCCCTTCCGGTCCTTGACTTCAAAGTCAAATTCTTGCAATCGAAGGACCCACCAGATTAATCTTGGCTTGGCATCTTTCTTTGCCATAAGATAGCGAAGAGCAGCATGATCTGTGTAGACCACCACCTTGGATCCCAACAAATAGGCTCGGAATTTCTCAAAAGCATACACAATAGCAATGAGCTCTTGCTCCGTCACTGTGTAGTTCATTTGTGCTCCGTTGAGAGTTTTGCTTGCATAATAAATTGGGTGGAGAACTTTGTTGTGCCTTTGACCCAAAACCGCTCCAATAGCTACACCACCGGCATCACACATGAGCTCGAATGGAAGAGACCAATCCGGTGTGACAATAATGGGAGCTGTGGCGAGCTTTCCCTTGAGCTCCTCAAATGCTTTGAGGCATTCGTCATTGAACATGAACTTGGCATATTTTTCAAGGAGCTTGCACATAGGATTTGAAATTTTTGAAAAGTACTTGATAAAGCGCCGATAAAATCCGGCATGACCAAGAAAGCTTCGAATGCCCTTTACCGAAGTGGGAGGAGGGAGTTTGGATATGATCTCAATCTTCGCTCGGTCGACTTCAATGCCACTTTTTGAAATTTTATGCCCCAAGACAATGCCCTCGTCCACCATGAAGTGGCACTTTTCCCAATTAAGCACGAGGTTGGTCTCCTCACATATTTTGAGCACTTGTCTAAGGTTGTCAAGACAATGCTCGAAGGAGTCACCGACCACCGAAAAATCATCCATGAAAACTTCTAGGAAATCTTCCACCATGTCGGAGAAAATGGACATCATACATCATTGAAAAGTAGCCGGAGCGTTGCACAAACCAAAGGGCATCAGACTAAAGGCAAAGGTCCCATACGGGCAAGTGAATGTGGTTTTCTCTTGATCCTCCAAGGCTATATTAATTTGATTGTAGCCGGAATATCTATTGAGGAAGCAATAGAAGGATCTTCCCGCTAGCCGGTCAAGCATTTGATCAATAAAAGGCATAGGGAAATGATCCTTGCAAGGGGCAGTGTTAAGCTTCCTCTAGTTCATGCATACTCTCCATCCGGTGGCCGTTCTAGTGGGGATAAGCTCATTCTTTTCGTTGTGAATCACCGTCATGCCTCCCTTCTTTGGCACACATTGTACCGGACTCACCGACGGACTATCCGCAATGGGGTAGACAACCCTGGCATCCACCATTTAATTATCTCCTTTTTGACCACCTCTTGCATTGAGGGATTTAATCTTCTTTGATGTTCCACACTTGGTTTGCTCCCTTCTTCCAATTGAATTTTGTGCTCGCATATCCCGGCGGGGATTCCTCGGATGTCCGCTATTGTCCATCCGAGTGCTTGTTGGTGCTCCCGCAAGACAATCAACAATTCATTAACCTGCACATCATTCAACAAAGAAGACACAATTACCGGTAAAGTGTTATTAGAGCCAAGAAATTTGTACCTCAAGTGTGATGGAAGTGGTTTGAGCTCAAGATGTGGTGGCTCAATGATTAAAGGCTTGGCTGGAGGAGTAGCTCGATTCTCTAAGTCAAGAGAAAGCTTCTTTGGTGCATATGTATAAGACCCACGACCTTCCAATGCGTTTACTATCTCCACATACCCCTAAATGTTTTCACCATCAAAGTTCACCAATATTGCCGCCAATGCCTCGTCGAGGCATTCTTCTTCCATCTTCATCTCAATGGAATCTTCAACCTCACCAACAACATCAATTACCGAGATTCCCTCGTATGCGCTTGGCAATTTCAACCCCTTGCTAGCTTGGAAGGTGACTTCCTCATCGTTGACTCGGAACTTGATTTCATGTCGTTCCGAATCCATTAAAGCTCTTCCCGTTGCAAGGAATGGTCTTCCTAAAATGATAGGAATCTCCTTGTCCACCGCACAATCCAAGATGACAAAATCGCTCGGGATAAGGAATTTTCCCACCTTCACCAAGACGTCATCAACAATGCCCACGGGTTTCTTAATTGATTGATCGGCCATATGTAATCGCATGCTAGTTGGTCTTGGAAACCCCAATCCCGCTTGCTTGTAAATTGCAAGAGGCATCAAACTTATACTAGCACCATTGTCACAAAGTGCTCTAGCAAAATCTCTCAACCCAATGGTACATGGGATAGTGAAAGCCCCCGGGTCTCCTTTTTTCTCCACAGTTGTTGTAGCAATTATTGAACTTACCCGATGAGTCAAGTTCACCACCTCATTCTTTGTCGTTCTCTTCTTTTTCATCAACTCCTTCAAGTACTTGGCAAACCCCGGCACCTCTTGGAAGGCCTCCAAGAATGGGATGTTCACCAATAATTGCTTCAAGATGTCATAGAACTTTTCAAACTTTCCATCGTCCACCCTTCGTGTAAGACTTTGAGGGAATGAAGGAGTAGGTCGTGGAATTGGTGGAGGAGCTTTTGGGGTCTCCTTCACCTCTTCCGTAATCTCTCCGTGCTTTGCTCTTTGGATCTTTACCTCTTGGGGTGCCTTTTCAACTTCCACCACAACCGGCAACTCAACTTGTGGTTCCACTCCTTGATCAAGACTTTCTACATCAACCACTTGCTCACTCTCATTCTGGAGCACCTTACCGCTTCTAGTTGTGATGGCCATGCAATGAGAAGATGGTCCGCTTGGACCACCTTTTGGGTTGACCACCGTGTCACTAGGAAGAGTACCTTTTAGCTTGGAATTTTTTTCTCGTGACAAATCCCTCATTTGCATCTCGAGATTTTGAATGGAGGCAGTGTGTGATCCCACTACCTCGGACATGTTTTTCATTGTTGCATCACTTCGCTCTTGATTTTGAAAAATTCTCTCAAGCATCCCTTCCATTTTGGTCTCATTTGATGGCCCCTCTTTGTATTGTGAAGAGTTGGAATATTTCCCTCTTGGTGGAACATAAGGGTTGGAACTTCTATTGGCATAATTGTTGTTGTTGTTGTTCCACGATCCTTGACCACTTTGATCATTTCGCCAATTTTGTTGCCCTTGACCTTGCGGGTTTGGTCTCCAGTTGTTTTGTTGGTGGTAACCACCTTGAGAGTTTTGGACATAATTTGCTTCTTCAAAGTCTTGATTTCCCATTGATTGCATGTCTTACACCATATTTACCTTTTTTGGTTGACTCCCAGTGAACATCTTTGTCAACACATCGATGTTAGTAGAAAGACCGGCAATCACTTGATCTCCCTCTTGATTTTATTTAATCATGTTGGTAAGAGAGGGAGTACCGTAAGAAATTCCACCACTAGTATCCTCCGAATGCCATGCTTGATTGTGCTTAGCCATTTTTTCTAGAAATTGAGTGATCCTAGCGAATGACTTGTCCATGAAGGATCCATCTGCAGCAGTTTTAGCGATGGACTGGGATAGTGGGTCCAAACCCATATAGAATTTCTCCATCAGAATATGGTCTGGGAACCCATGGTTTGGTGATCTCACTAGGTATATCTTGAACTGATCCCATGCCTCGTGTAAATGCTCCCCTGGCAGTTGCTTGAAAAAAAATATTTTGTCTCTAAGCTCTGAATTTTTTCTATCTGGGAACCACTTTGCTAAGAAGGCTCGAACAAGTTCGGGCCATGTTGTGATAGTTTGAGAAGGTAAGTTTTGGAGCCATTTTTTTTCTTCTCCCGCCAACGAGTACTTGAACACACGCAACCTCAAAGCATCATCCTTCACATTGGTTTGTTTGTGCATGACGCATACACCCAAGAAGTTCCTTAGGTTTTGCGTCAAATCATCATCCGTTGAATTATGGAACATTCCTTCCGCCTTGAGCAATAGAATCATTCCATGATCCACTTTGAAAGTAGATGCACCAACTTCCGGACATACTCCCAAGTCCCATATTTTCCTACGGACCCTCCAGGACCGTCAAATCACGAGTCCCGGCCCGTTTACCAAAAATGTTGACCAAAGTTAACTTAATTCAAATTTCAAAATCAACTTATCATTTTTATCAGTTCTTCACATAAAGGCTTCCCGGTTACACGCCCAGGCTGTGCACGCAAATCGAGGTGAGATAGAAGAAGGTTTTCATGACCTCGAAACACAGAATTAACTAGAAATACATGGGATGCCCTTTTGGGTCATCACAATCTCCACCTCTAAAACAAACATTTGTCCTCGAACGGACATAGAAAGGTACCTGAATCGGGGAACATATGGGGATATCGGCTCCGCATATCGGACTTGGACTCCCAGGTAGCTGCCTCAACAGGCTGATCTCTCCACTGGACACGGACCGAAGGATAACTCTTCGATCTCAACTGACGAACCTGCCGAGCTAATATGGCTACCGGCTCCTCCTCATAAGACAAATCCGTGTCCAATTGGACACTGCTGAAGTCTAGCACATGAGAGGGATCAACGAGATACTTTCGAAGCATAGATACTGATACGCTCAAATTACACCTTAAAAATAGTGTAAAGCGGTCGAAGTCAAATATAATAACCCAACAAGGTTGGGGTCGAATCCCACAGGGAATAGGTGTGAAAAGATTACTTCGGTAGTGTGATTCTTAACTGAAATCGTATTCCTATTCCGTTAATGTAACAAGAATGTGGGCATTGATTGTGTAATGATTTAATTGTAGTAGTAACAAAGATGATTAATTAGAGTTGTAATTAATGTAACTAACTAAACCAAGGTTGTGTCCCCTTCAATGAAATGTAATGCTAATGGGTATTAATATGATATATTTCTAATGGAAGGCCCTTTAGATATGCAAATGATTTCTAAATGACCACCCAATATTTTCCAAGAGTTGGGTAGTATTTCCTCTTTATGATTTTCCCAAATATAAAAGAGTTGCAATGAAGAGTAATCAATTAATGCCAAATAAAATTCACTTATCCCTAAGCGATTCTATTAAACAAGGTTTAAAGCCTTGAGTCTTTGATATTTACTCCTATCAATTCTAACTCACTTTTCCTAGCTAAGAAAGAATTTATTGGCACTTGTTAATGTTTGCAACCACCAACAATAAATGAATAATGAGAAGTAAATAAATATCAACCAACCATTATATTTATATTCAATATCAAATACCCAATAACATAACACCAATTTAGGGTCCACAACCTTAGTATTTAAAACTAGCCACTCATACTAAATGATAAAAAGATAAGAATATTTAATGCCATGAATGCTTACAAAACACAAGATCTTCACTTCTAACACTTCCAAAAGAGAAGAATATTCAAAAAGTATGTTGTAGCTCTAAAACCAGACAAGCATGACCCACAAAACCCAAATAAATCTATTTATAGTGGGCTAAAAATCGGAGCAAAAAACGAACAAAAATACCCTTTCAGGTCAGCTATGCGACCGCATTCCTGTCGCAGAATAGGTATGCGGTTCGCATTCTTCACAGGGCCATCGCATACGTAAAACCCTAGTTTCCAGGTTCCCATCGCATTGTTTGGTCTGCGGTCCGCATTGCTGAGATGCGACCGCAGAACTGCATCGCATTCTTGAGATGGCTTCAGGCATTGGTGGTTCTGCCGTCAATTATGCAGCTCGCAGATGAGTTATGCGATCGCATAATGGACCGCAAGTTTTCTCTTGAAATTGGCCAATCTTTCTGTTGAATTCTGCGATCCAACTGGCCCATCTGCGGTCCGCATAGCAGGTTTGCGGTACTTCCTTGTGCATTCTGCGATCGCATATTGCTCTTTCCCTCATTTTTTAGCTTTTTTATCTCTTTTCCATGTTCTTGAGTGTTTAAGCCTCATGCACTGCAAAACATCAAAATTTCATAAGTATAAAGGGTAAATGCTCTTGAAAACAAGCTATAATCTTAGTAGTTTGACATTAAATGTGCCGCAATTCTCTGACACATCAGATACATGAAATACCAGATGCACGGCTGATAAACTCGGTGGCAAAGAAAGTCTGTAGGCCACCTCTCCTACCTTCTCAAGAATCTCAAAGGGATCAACTTGCCCTTCTTTCCGAACCTCATCACGCCTTTCATGGGCGACACCCGGAGCAATACTTGGTCTCCAACCATGAATGCCAAATCACGAACTCTGACGTCTGCATAACTCTTCTGCCTGGACTGAGATGTACGAAGCCTATATTGAATGATCTTCAACTTATCCAAGGCATCCTGTACTAACTTTGAACCCAACAACCTAACCTCTCCCGGCTCAAACCACCCCACCGGCGACCGACACCGCCTACCATACAATGCCTCATATGGAGCCATTTGAATGCTCGACTGATAGCTGTTGTTGTAGGCAAACTCAGTTAAAGGCAAAAACTGGTCCCATGAACCTCCAAAGTCAATGACACATGATCGCAACATATCCTCCAAGATCTGAATAGTACGCTCGGACTGTCTGTCCGTCTGGGGATGAAACGATGTGCTCAACTCAACCCGTGTGCCCAACTCACGCTGAAATACTCTCTAGAAATGGGAGGTAAACTGAGTACCTCGGTCAGAATTAATGGACACGGGCACACCATTCAAGCGAACAATCTCCCTGATGTAGATCTTAGCCAACCTCTCCGAAGAATATGAAACCGATACCGGAATGAAGTGTGCTGACTTGGTCAGCCTATCCACAATGACCCAAACCGCATCGAACATCCTCTGAGTTTGTGGGAGCCCAAATACGAAATCCATGGTGATACGCTCCCACTTCCACTCGGAAATCTCAATATGCTGCATCAAACCACCGGGTCTCTAGTGCTCGTACTTAACCTGCTGACAATTCAAGCACCGAGCTACATATGCCACAATGTCTTTCTTAATCCTCCGCCACCAATAATGCTGCCGCAAATCTTGGTACATCTTTGCGGCGCCCGAATGAATGGAATACCGGGAACTATGGGCCTCCTGCAATATCAACTCACGAAGGCCATCGACATCAGACACACAAATACGGCCCTACATCCTCAAGTCTCCGTCGTCATCAACCGTAACCTGCTTGGCACCTTTGTACCGAACCGTATCCCTAAGGACATATAAATGACGATCATCATACTGCCGGTCCCGAATACGATCAAACAATGAAGAACGGGCCACGATATAAGCCAAAATAGTGAAAGTCTTAGAAACATCCAATCTCATGAACTGATTGGCTAAAGCCTGAACATCTAAAGCAAGCAGTCGCTCCCCGACCGGAATATAAGAGAGACTACCCATACTGGCTGACTTCCGGCTCAAAGCATCGGCCACCACATTGGACTTTCCCGGATGATATAAGATGGTAATGTCGTAGTCTTTCAACAGCTCTAACCATCTTCTCTGCCTCATATTCAACTCTTTCTTCTTGAACAGATATTGCAAACTCTTATGATCTGTGAACACCTCACATGACACACCATACAGATAATGTCTCCAAATCTTCAATGCGTGGACAATGGCTGCTAACTCTAAGTCATGAACTGGATAGTTCTTCTCATGAACCTTCAACTAACATGAAGCATAAGCTATAACCTTTCCATTCTGCATCAACACTGCACCAAGTCCAACCCGTGAATCATTACAATACACGGTATATGGCCCTGAAACTGTTGGCAAAACTAACACCGGTGCCGTGGTCAAGGCTGTCTTGAGATTCTGAAAGCTCGCCTCACACTCGTCTGACCACCTGAACTGGGCACCCTTCTGCTGCAATAGATGAAAAGCCCTCCACAAACCGACGATAATAGCCTGCTAAGCCCAAGAAACTCCGAATCTCTATAGCTGAGGTGGGTCTAGGCCAATCTCTGAATGCTGAAATCTTCTTGGGATCCACATGAATACCCTCGGTCGACACAACATGGCCCAGAAATGCAACCAAACTCAACTAGAACTCACACTTCAAAAATTTGGCATACAACTGACTGTCCTTCAGAGTCTGGAGGACGACTCGAAGGTGCTGCTCGTGATCCTCCCGACTGCGAGAGTAAACAAAAATATCGTCAATGAAGACAATCACGAACAAATCCAAATAAGGCTTGAACACTCGGTTCATCAACTCCATAAAGGTAGCTGGGGCATTTGTCAACCCAAACGACATCACCAAGAACTCATAATGACCATACTGAGTGCGAAAGGCTGTCTTAGGGACATCAGATGCCCTAATCCTCAATTGATGGTAACCAGACCTCAAATCAATCTTTGAAAACACTGTGGCACTCTGAAGCTGGTCAAACAAATCATCAATCCTCGGCAAATGATACTTATTTTTAATATTAACCTTGTTCAATTGCCGGTAATCAATACACATTCTCATTGTGCCGTCTTTTTTCTTAACAAACAACACTGGCACATCCCAAGGAAAACTAATAGGCCTAATAAAGCCTTTGGCTAGAAAATCCTGTAACTGATCCTTCAACTCCTTTAACTCTGGTGAGGCCATACGATATGGCGGGGTAGAAATGGGCTGAGTGCCCGGAGCCAAATCAATGCAAAAGTCAATATCCCTGTCGGGTGGCATACCCGACAGGCCAGCAGGGAATACCTCTGGAAACTCACAGACAATGGGCATAGACTCCATAGAAGGAACCTCGGCACTAGAACCACGAACATAAGCCAAATAGGCCAAACAACCCTTCTCGACCATGCGCTGAGCCTTCATATATGAGATAACTCTACCGGATGAATGACCAGGAGTCCCCCTCCACTCAAATCGGGGTACTCCCGATAAGGACAAGGTCACAGTCTTGGCATGACAGTCCAGAATAGCATGATAGGAAGATAACCAATCCATCCCCAAAATGACATCGAAATCAACCATATCAAGAAGTAACAGATCCACACAAGTCTCCAAACCACCGATAACCACTATGCACGAACGTTAGACTCGTTCTACCACAATAGAATCACCCACCGATGTAGATACATATACATGAGTACTTAGGGAATCACAGGGCATAATCACATAAGGAACAAAATATGAGGACACGTAGGAAAATTTAGACCCCGGATCAAACAAAACGGAAGCATCTCTGCTGCAAACTGAAACCATACCTGTAATGACTACATCATAGTCCTCCGCCTCAGGTCTGGCGGGAATAACATAGCATCGAGGCTGGGCCCCACCAATCTGAACATCCGTGGGTTGACCCACTGCGGGCTGACCTCTACCTCTCATAGCCTGTCTTCTACCTCTAACTGTCTGGCCTCCACCTCTGGCACCTCGACCTCCACCCCTAGCTGGTTGAGGGGACGGGGGTGCATCTGGTGCGGGAATCATAGCACGGGAACCTTGATGCTGCGAACCACTAGAAGCTCGGGGAAAATCTTGGAAATGTGCCCCAGACCACCGCAAGAGTAACAAGATCTCTACTGTTGAGACTGCTGGCCCTGAACTGTCCCTGTCGACCAGAATAACCACCCAGGAAGATCTGAAGCGACAGTGCACTGATAGGAGCTGGTGGTGCACTGCGAGATACCTGGAGTGCTGACTGGAATGGTCTGGGAGGATGCCCTATGCCGAAAGAATCTCTGCCTCCAGATGAGGCACCACTGAATCGGCCAAAATGACGAGGCCTCTTGTCAGACCCCTGACCACTGCCCTGTGATAAGACCATATCAATCCTCTTGGCCACATTGGCCGCCTCCTGAAATGAAATATTAGTACCTGTCTCTCTGGCCATCTGTAGCCTAATCGGCTAAGCTAACCCCTCAATAAACCTCCTCACCCTCTCTCGGTCGGTGGGGAGTACCATAATAGCATGTCTGGCCAATGTGATAAACCGGGTCTCATACTGGGTAACTGTCATAGAACCCTGCTGGAGATGCTCAAACTGCCTCCGAAGATCCTCTCTCTGGGTAACTGGTAGAAACTTATCCAAGAACAAGTCGAAGAACTGAGCCCAAGACAACGATGAAAATCCAACTGGCCTGGTCAAGGAATAGTCCCTCCACCAAGTCTTGGCGGTACCAGAAAGACGAAATGTAGCAAAATCGACCCCATTGGTCTCCACGATCCCCATGTTCCGAAGAACCTCATAGGAACTGTCTAAAAAATCCTAGGGGTCCTCTGATGGTGCACCAGTGAAAGTAGTAGGAAATAACTTGGTGAGCCGATCCAATCTCCATAAAGCATCAGCAGACATAGCTGCTCCCTCAACGACTTGTGCCACAATACCCGGCTGAGCTGCTCTAACCGTCTGAGGTGCTGGAGTCTGAAACTGAGAAGCTAACTGCTCTGGTGTGCAAGTGGTAGGAGTCTGGGCCCCTCCCCCAGCCTGAGAGACGGATGGTCTTGTAGGAAGTAGACCGACCTAAGCCACGCTCTCCATAAAGCCCACTAAGCGGACAAGAGCGTCCTGAAGTACCGGGGTGGCAATGAACCCCTCTGGGACCTGAGCTGGTCTAACTGGAACTGTCTGAGCAGGACCTCACCAGCAAAGTCTACCTGTGGGTCCTCTACTGGGGCTGCTGCTCTGGGCTGAGCCCGGCCCCTGCCTAGGCCTCTAGCACGGCCTCGGCCTCGTCCTCGTCCCCTCATAGGAGCTGTAACTGGAGGATCGGGTTGCTGATCGGTAGATGAGGAAACTCAATTAGCATTTAGAATTCAAATCGCACGACAGAGAAGAATAGATGTAAAGTTATTCCTAACTTTGCAGCCTCTGGGGGATAAGTACAGACATATCCGTACCGATCCCTCAGACTCTACCAAGCTTGTCCGTGAATTGTGAGACCTAGGTAACCTAGAGCTCTGATACCAACTTGTCACGACCCGAATTTCCCACCGTCGGGACCGTGATGACGCCTAACATTGAACCGCTAGGCAAGCCAACGTTACCGATTATTCTAACTTGTTTCTTTATTTTTAACAATTAATAGGTGATATACAAGATCGTTATAAATAAAAGTGCAGAAGAAATAAAATCTAACAACTTAATTACATACAAATACGAAATCCATAACAACAACTCCCAGAATTTGGTGTCACAATTTCACAGACTATCTATGAATACTACAAATAGAGGGTCTGAACAAACAAAGTACTACTGCCTTAGAAATGCGTAAAGATAGGAAGGAAGTAGGATAGAAGGTGACGCCAAGGCATGCGGACGTCTGCAGGACTACCTCAGTGTCGCCTGATGGACTGAAGGAAGCCACCTAGATCAGTATCCACTAGGTCCTATACCGGGATCTGCACAACAAAAATTGTGCAGGTGTAGTATCAGTACAACCGACCCCATGTACTGAGTAAGTGCCGAGCCTAACCTCGGCGAAGTAGTAACGAGGCTAGGACACGACCAATAATATCACATGTGCAGTTTAATAATATATAAAAGAAAAAATGGCAGAAAATAAATAGTTAAGTACAAAAACTGGGGAAAACATGCTGGGGAAAAAGGGGTGGCAATTATTGAAATAATGGAACAAGGTAACAGTTTGAATATCGAAGTAACAATAGAAATTAACAGCACAAAACAACAAGTAAATAGAAACGACACGGCATGTCCCCTCGTGCTAAAGTATTACAAACACGACACGGAATGTCCCCTAGTGCTAAAACATCATAAACACGGCACAAAATGTCCCCTCGTGCTAAAACATCATAAACATGGCACAAAATGTCCCCTCGTGCTAAAACATCATAAACACAACACGGAATGTCCCCTCGTGCTAAAACATCATAAACACGTCACGGAATGTCCCCTCGTGCTAAAACATCATAAACACGGCACGGAATGTCCTCTCGTGCTAAAATATCATAAACATGGCACGGAATGTCCCCTTGTGCTAAAATATCATAAACATGGCACAGAATGTCCCCTCGTGCTAAATAACATAAACGTGGCACGGAATGTCCCCTCGTGCTAAATAACATAAACATGACACAGAATGTCCCCTCGTGCTAAATAACATAAACATGGCACAAAATGTCCCATCGTGCTAAAACATCAGAAACAGCAGTTTGGCAAGGAAAATCAGCAATAAGAAACCATAAACGCAAAGGAACAATCAGCAGGAATAATACCGTCCCGATAAGGGACACAACTATATCCAATCCTACACAAGTGTATAATTTAACAAAATATTTTTCAACCGATCAAATACTCAACATCATTCACAACCAAGAATTTCCCTCAAATGAATAACTGCCAAATTGATATTAAATCCATAACACAATAAACCTCAATGAAAATCACATAATTACTCATATTCGACTCACGGTCATTCTTGACCACAACATATAGGTACTCGTCACCTCACCTATACATTGGACATGGAATAAACACGTAGCAAATAAGACTCAACACCTATTCCCTCAAGCTAAGGTTAGGCCAAACACTTACCTCGACTTCCACGGACAAAATCACGCCTCAATCACCGCTTTTTCTTTTGAAACTGACTCCAAACCAATCGTATCTAGACATAATTGACTCAATAACATCAATAAATGCTATACAATTCAATTCCAATGCTTAATTATAGACTTTCTAACATTCTTTTCAAAAATTCAAAATTCGACCCCGAGGCCGCTTGGTCAAAACATGAGGTTCGGACCAAAACCCGATCCTCCATTCACCCACGAGACCGAATATGTAATTTGTTTTGAAATCCGACCCCAAAATGAGGTCTAATTCCCAATTAATCAAAAAGCCCTAACTCTACCCAAATCCCCAATTTTCTACCATTAAAACCCTAGGATTCTTGAAGATAGTTGATGAAAAACATTAGAAAGTTGAAGGAAATTAGTTAATGAACACTTACTTACGATTTGGGAAGAAACTCTCTTGAGAAAATCGCCCTAGGTCTTCTATTTTTGTGAAAAAGTTGAAGAAGAAACGTCTGAAGTTTGTTTTTAAAAACTTCACTGCTCGACTCTCGCACCTGCGATGCTTGGGTCACACTTGCGATCTCGCAGGTGCGGGGAAATTGATCGCACCTGCAGAAGAAGGACAGGCCCATAGGGGGCCGCATCTGCGGAACCACTTCTGCGGAGAAGGGTCCGCATCTGCGAGAGGGACTGCACCTGCAGACACAGAAGCGCGCCTATGGCCCTAGGCTCGCAAGTGCGGGCACACCAGAACTGGTGCACTAGGAGTGATTTTCCAAGTTCAAATACCCCGAAACCTACCCGAAACTCACCTGAGCCCTCAAGGCTCCAAATCAAATATGCACACAACCTCAAAAACATCCTACGGACTTATTCATGCGATCAAATCGCCACAATAACATCGTAAAAAATGATTTAAACCCCAAAATCAATGAAATTTCTCAAAACTTCTAAAACTTCCAAACATTGCATTTGTGGTCCGAATCACGTCAAATGAATTCTGTTTCTTACCAAACTTTACATATATGACATAAATAATATATCGAACCTGTACCGGGCTCCAGAACTAAAATATGGGCCCGATACCACATATTTCACATATAATTACTCTTTCAAAAATCTATTATATTTTCAGAAAATAATTTCTTTTAAAAATTCATTTCTCGAACTTGGGACCTCGGAACTCGATTCCGGGCATACACCTAATGTAACAACCCGACCGGTCATTTTGAGCTCTAGCGTGTCGTTCATCGGTTTGAAGTCCTGAGCAGCTCCATTTCAGGTATGATGACTCGTAGGCGTGGTCGGAGTTGAATTTCGGGAAGTTCGGAGTCAAATTGAAAAAGAAAATTCTCATTTCGGAAGCCTTAAGTTGGAAGAATCAACTAAGATCGGAATTTTGAGTAAACGACCTCCGAATAAGGATTTGAAGGTTCCAGCAGGTTTGTATGATGATTTCGTACTTGGGCGTATGTCCGGATCGGGCTTTGGATAACCCGAGAGCGTTTCAGCGTGTATTGTAGAATTCAGTATTTTGGAAGAAATTTCCTAATTTGGATCAAGGCGCATTTCAGTGATATTGATGTCCATTTGAGATTCCGAGCCTGGGAATAGCTTCGTATGGTGATTCTGGAGTTGGGAGCGCGATCGGAAGTGAATTTGGATGCTCGTAGGTGATTTTGAAGTCATTTGGCTAAAGATAGAAATTTGAAGTTTTTTGAGAAATCCGATCGGAAGTAAAAATTTAGATATCGGGGTCGGAATGTGATTCCAAAAGTTGGAGCAGGTCCGTAATGTTGAATATGACTTGTGTGAAAACTTTGTGGTCAATCGGATGTGATTCGATAGGTTTCGGCGTCGGATGTAGAAGTTTGAAATTCCTAAGTTCTTACAGATTTGATTGGAGAGTAATTCGTTGTTTCGTTGTTGTTTGATGTTATTTGAGGCCTCGAGCAAGTCTCCACAATGTTTTGGAACATGTTGGTGTAATTGGACGGGGTCCCGGGGGCCTCAGGTGGATTCCGGGTGGTTAACAGATCAATATTTGAAGTTTTAGAAAAGCTGAGGTTGCTGTCATCTGGTGTGACCGCACCTGCGAGGCTTTGGCCGCAGGTGCGGCTTTGACGCTGCAGGTGCGGCTTTGACGCCGTAGGTGCGAGTTTTGGCTAGATCTGAGGAAGCCGCAGGTGAGGGAGTTTGGGCACACCTGCGGGAGCGCAGGTGCGAAGTGTGGACCACAGGTTCGGATATCGGGTCTGGGCAGAATGTTTTTTGAACGGGAATTTTGCCATTTCTCCTCCTCTTTTCATTTGGTATGGGAGATTGTGGGGAGCTTCAAGGAGGGATTTTTCGTCAAGGATCACAAGGTAAGTTATTCCAACTCATTTTAACTTAAATGCATGGTCTAGGTACAGATTTGAGTATGGGAATTTGTGAAAATTATGGAATTTTGAAGGAAACCTAGAATTCCGTATTTTGGATTCTTGCCACGAAATTGAGCATGAATATTATAGTAAATTGTATATTTGAGCTAGTAAGACTACGGGTAGAGTTTATCTTCGAGAAATTTCGGATTCCGGGCACGTGGGCCCGAGGGTATTTTTGTCAATTCCTTGAGCGGAGGTGGGAGTTTATATAATTTGAATTGTTAACAAATATTAGAGTATATTTTCATTGGTTTGTCGTTATTTGGATAGTTTTGAGGCATTGTGCATCCATTGGAGTCGTCGGAAGGGCTTGGAAGTCGGTTATGGAATTTCGGAACAAGGTAAGTGTCCTTTCTAACTTTGTGAGGTGGAAATTGTCCCCATAGGTGAACTAAATGGATATATGCTATTATTTGCGGGGGCTACGTACGCACGAGGTGACAGGAGTCCATGCGTAGCTACTGTTATACCATGTCCGAGTAGTCTAGGACCCACTAGCATGCCTTACGTGTTGTACAAGTGATTCTGCCAATAATATCAGACTGATAATGCTATTGAATTGGTAATCTATTTCCTAAGAAGGCTAGGGTGTAACTTTCTTAATCATTTAGAAAAAGAATTGATTCCTCCGTGGTTGATTCTGTTCCTGCTAAAGTTATATTATTGAATATTATTAATCTTGGAAAATGAGTTTCAAAACGAAGATTTAAATGCTATATTTCGTGTTCCTTTAAGAAGAATTTTACCACTTTCCTGGGTAACTGCTTTCGTGATAAATGTGGACTTATTGTGTGGATGTGTGTATCTATGGGGGCCTGAGACTCATGTATGATTCGCGAGCAGGATAACCCTGTATTTATGTATAACCGCGTCGCATGATCGATTCGCGAGCGGGATGCATCTATGGTTCGAGCCGTTCGACCCTCGGCAGTGCACAATTTATTATTGTTGGTCTGCGCCGTTCGACCCTCGTCATTCTTGCGAATGATACATGCTGCGTATTTCCTGTGATTTATACATGTTTATTGGCCTAAGGAGTTTTGAGTTGCCAGCTAAAATGAAGAGGAATTGATGTGTTAAATGTGAAATAAGTTGATATTTCTTATACCTGATTATTATTTAATTTCCTGTGATACTCATTCTTAGCACCTCACTTGATTATATTTAACCGACCTATAGCAAGTGTCTAATTCGACCTCTCGGCACTACCTCTCTGAGGTTAGGCGGGATACTTACTGAGTACACGTTGTTTTCGTACTCATGCTACACTTGCTGTGCATTTTTATTGCACAGGTACTTTCATAGCGATGATGATGGTTTGGAGACTTAAGCGAGCTGCATTATCCGGAGGCGATCCGTAGCTGACAAAGTCTCCCTCCTATTGTATTACTTTCATTTTTAAATCCTTTGTCTAAATTTGTATTTCGGACGAGCTTTGTAGTATTTGTAAAATTCTTAGAATTTTCTCATGTACTTGTGTCACCGGGTTCTGGGATGTGTTTGGGATTTAATTTAATAAACTGGATTGCTTATCTGTCGTATTTATTTAACGAAGATTTATTCATTTGTTATGCAATGAAATGAAGGGTAACAAATTCAAAATTGTTAAAACATGAATTAAACTCAATTATTAAATGATTGGCTTGCCTGACAGTGGTGTCCGGCGCCATCACGACCTTAATAGATTTTGGGTCGTGACAACATGGTATCGGAGCACTAGGTTCCCTTAGGTTTCACGAGTCATAAGCAAGTCTAGTAGAGTCTTGCAGATCGATACGGAGACGTCTATACTTATCTTCGAGAGGCTACAGGGCTGTTAGGAGTACTTCCCTTCTTGATTCCTCATCGTGCAATTTGATTCCTTTAAGGCTTATGCCTATGTTTCTTCCTACTCAATCTTACGCGTCGCGAAGCCTTTGCTATGAATCAAGAATTTGAGGAATTGAAATGGTGCTACGGATAGGGTGCGTGATATTTTCCATGCGTAATTGGTTGGGGCTGTTGTTGTTGCCCTGCAGAGGGATGATATGTTGTTTCGGCTCAGTAGCTGTGTTTCTGAGAACCTTGAGGCTATGCTCAGATTGTCATGATTCTTACAATTGGTTATCGCGTGGTGTTGATATGATGGTAGAATGCTTGCCCATATGTCGGGGTAATGAATGACTTGAAGGGAGGTCCTCTCAGAGCGTAACTTCAAGATTTCAGTATTTTAGTTCAAGTGGAGGAAGGACAGTCGGACTACGGATGTTCATGTCTGGGGGATAAAGTAATGAGACTTGGTGTTATCGAGCAAGGTGGAGTATTCACCTGTGGTTTGATATCATCGTCTTTGATCGAATAGAATGTGTTAAGTTCGCCGGTGTTATGGTTCTTCAGTTGCATTGGGTCATAGTGTTGTGAAGTGGTATTGAAGAAGTGGCTGTCATAAACCGTGGTGTGCGGTGGTTCAAGTATTGAATGAATATTTCTAATGAAGGTAGCTCGAGAAAGATGATCTTGGGGAGTCGAAGTTATGGTGATCTGCTGGTTCAGGTGTGCAAAGAATGATATTGAATTGAGGCCGCAATTGAGAAGCATGTGATGAAGGAAGACATGTGAAAAGTGTCAGGTGGAGGCTAAATCTCTAAAATGCCAGGCATGAGAGACGGAAGTCGGGTAATGGCTTAAAGGAATGAGTTTAACTAAAGTGAGAGAGTGGCAACGTAGCATATGAGTTTAGTGGTAAGACAGCTGCCTATCTTGAAGAAACGTTTGGAGTGATTTGAGAAGTTTTAGTGGACGGTGATTGGGTCCACGAGCTTAAGTTGAAATGTGGTTATTCCGGAGAAAGTTGGATATAACAAAGAAGAGTTATCAGGAATTGAGAAGGATGCAATGTGGCGATGACTTTAAAGGTATTGTCGCGCATTTAGTAGATGCCTATGAGGAGCGGACGAACTGGTAAAGTTGATGAATGAGAACAGGTTTAGGATGGGGTGTTGATGTTGTCGAGAGTGTGCAGTAAATCATCGTTGGAAGGTGTCAGTTAGTGATTTCCACAGGCGGGTTATCTCCTGTGAGTAGGCTAGCGGTTGTGTGGTTGGCAAGTTTCTGCGAGGAATTCTAGTAGCGATTTGGTAGGAGGCCGAATATGTGAATGATGCTAGAGAATTTGAGCGTTCAGGAAGTGCTAACAGGAGAATTTAGAAGAACTAGACGGGTTGGTTGAGCAAGGTCATGTCAGCAGTGAAGAAAGAATTTCGGTGGGGTCCAGGGTGGTGCAAGGAGTAGCTTCGGGCTAAGTGGGGGAGTCCCACCACCTGCAATTGGGTGGTAGGGTTATCTTCTCATGGGGTTGCGGATTGTCGGCGTATTGGCAAGTTATTACAACTAAGGGAAAAGAGTAAAATGGTGATTGTGCACGGGGTTTGATGGATGTGTGCAAAAGTTGGCCCTGTGGACCAGGGTTAGGCTTTGAAAGATTCAGAATTTATGCTTAAGGCATAGGCGAGTTGTATGGGTAGTGACTCAGTCACGTACTTCATCGAAAAGGGTGTTCATGTGCTAGAAGAGCCTTGAAGTTGATTGTATTCGGGGCCAGTCAGAGTGGGTGACTCTGAATGGAGGTCTTAATGAATTCGAAGGCTAAGAATGTGGTGTTTAAGGGTTTCAAGCAACAATATGATTAAGAATCGAGCTTTTGCAGTATGATTTCGGAGAAAAGGGAAAATGGTTGGAGTGTTCTACGATATGTTTCAACTTGTAGGATAGTATTGGGAGTGTGAGAGAAGTAAACTCCGGGGTGTAGAAAGATTTTCTAGAAGAGCATGAGACGGGTTGTGGGGTTGAGACAACATGGTCTCGTGGATCAAGGTCACTTGGGATGAGTGAGGGTTGAGTTTGCTATGAGTTGAAGGAAATTACTATTATTCCCGAGGCAATTGAAGATGATTAAAAGAAGATAGAGTAGTTAGCCATGGTTGAAATGGCGCACTTACGACAGTGATCAGTTCCTTCGGTGTGATTGAGTATGTGTATGGTTTATGCGGATGTGTGTGGGGCTTGCCGGCCGTCGTAATAGATTTCATTGGGAAGCATTCAAGTGTTATAGATTGTCAGGTGTAGGCGGATCCCGGAAGGTTTATGGTGGTTCAGACCACTACTTAAGGATTTGCATGTTGGGTGATTGTGAGAATTCACTTGAGTGTTGTTATTGTTCTCTTGAATTGAGGTAAGTAAAAGGTTTGTATATGATGAAGTGTTTCCCCTATTAGTGGTTCAGGAGTTATGATGGAATTCTTGCGCAATCTCATATTGGCATGTTAGGTGCAGTAAACAATATATAGATGGGAGTAAGAATCGAGATTGCGGTTCGATGTTAACAAGGATGTCATGAGCTCGGATGAGCAAGAAAAAGGGATTTAAAAGTTCAGAGTAAGCTGGTGTTATTTTTAGTGTCACCTGAGATCGGTGTTTGGTGAAAGAGGCTTTGTATCCGGGTTATGGGTTCTTGAATTGTTTTACAATGTTAGTGTGGACGGTGGTGTGGATGTGCAGACTTGTTGCCTTGTATGGAAGGTCGTGGAAGCGTGACCGCGGGAAGATTGCATAAGTGTTACTTGTAGTCACCTGATGGATTGAAAAATTTGACCGAGTTTGAGGAAGTGCAATGTTGCTCATTTGAGAATGTATGCCCGGAAGGCGTTCAGTTCAACTTTGTTGTGAGTTGCGGAGTGTTGTCCTGTCACGACCCAAAATCCTACCTTCAGGTCGTGATGGCGTCTAACGTTGAACCCGCTAGACAAGCCAACGTTTGAATTAAATTGACTTATTAACCATTAAATAACCAAAAATAACTAGGACAATTATGATAAAAATGCGAAAGTAAAACCAAATTTAAGAGTTCGATAGAAGTCCCGTAATAATTTTACTTAAGTACAACCGCAGAAACCGGTGCCACAATCTCACGAACAGTCTAAGAGTTTTACTAAATACAATGGTCTGAAATAAGTAGATACAACTGTCTTGGAACTACTGAAATAAGACAGAAAATGAGAGAAAAGGGTAAGAGGTGACGCCAAGGCCTGCGGACGTCCGCAGGACTACCTCGGTGTCGCCGTGGACAGAAGGATACTCCCTCGCTCAGTGTCCACTGGGTCCGACGCTGTAATCTGCACATCATAGAGAAGTGCAGGTGTAGCATCAGTACAACTGACCCCATGTACTGAGTAAGTTCCAAGCCTAACCTCGGCGAAGTAGTGACGAAGCTAGGACACGACAACAAATAACACATGTGCAGTTCAATAATATAACAGGAAGTAATGACAGGAAATGAACAAGTAATACAACTACGGGGGGAGAACATGCGGGGAATAAAGGGGCCACAACTGCTAAAACAACAGAATAAGATAATAATTGAAATGTAGAAATAACAGCAGGAATTTAACAGCTCGGAACAAGTAAATAAACAGGAAAAGGCACGACCTGTCCCCTCGTGCATAACCTCACAGTCACTCGGCACGGAATGTCCCCTCGTGCATAAATAATAATCACTCGGCACGGAATGTCCCCTCGTGCAATAATAGATAATCACTCGGCAAAGAATGTCCCCTCGTGCAATAATAGATAATCACTCGGCACAGAATGTCCCCTCGTGCAATAATAGATAATCACTCGGCACAGAATGTCCCCTCGTGCAAAACGTCATAATCACTCGCCACGGAATGTCTCCTCGTGCATAACATAAATAAAAGCAACAATTAGACAGGAAAATACAACAATAGGAAACCTCAATTACACAGAATTATTCAACAAAGATTCTATCGTCCCGGCAAGGGACTCAGCTATAACCAATCTCACTCAGAGGTATAATTCAACAATATCATCCTCAACCGATCGAATAATCAAATAACTTTCCACATAATTAAATACTCTCAATATATCACTTCTAGAATGATAAGAAATCCGTAACACAGAGAATATCAAAGAACACAATGAAAATTATCAAGTTCGACTCACGGGCATGCTTGACCACAACATATAGGTACCCGTCACCTCACATATACGTTGGACATGGATTAACACATAGCAAATAAGACTCTATACCTATTCCCTCAAGCTAAGGTTAGGCCAAACACTTACCTCGGCTCCAAGAATGCAAATCAAGCCTCTAGCACTGCTTTTCCTCTCGAATCCGACTCCGAAACAATCGTATCTATACATAATCGACTCAATAACATCAATAATTACTCAATAATTCAATTCCAAAGTCTAATTATTGATTTCCCAACATTCTTCCAAAAATTCCAAAATTTGACCTCGGGCCCGCTTGGTCCAAACACGAGGTTCGGACCAAAACCCGATCACCCATTCCCCCACAAGCCCGAACATACAATTTGTTTTGAAATCCGACCCCAAAACGAGGTTGAATTCCCCAAAATTCAAGAAGCCCTAACTTTACCCAAAATTCCAATTTCTACCCTTAAATTCCATGTTTTAGGCTTAGAATCTAATATTAGTTGATGAAAATGGAAGAAAATGGAGTTAAGAACACTTACATATGAAGCTATGGTGGAATGGTCTACCAAGAATCTCCCAATAAGAGTGGAGGAGAAAGAGATAGTGAAAAATACCAAAATCCCGTATTGGGTATTTTATTTTTGAACTTTAAATAACTGGGTGAAATTTGACCTATGCGATCACGAATAAAGGGTTGCGATCGCATAGAGGTTATTTTATTAAGCTCCGCGATCGCGGACTACATGATGTGATCGCACAGTACCTCTAACCTACACCCATGCGATCGCGGATCAGCACCTGCAGTCGCACAAGGTCCTTACCAGCCCCTACCCCAGCTCTCCTATACCTGTGCGATCGCAGATCTTCCTATGCGATCACAGATCTTCCTATGCGATCGCATAGAGTAACCTGACTCCCCCCTACGCAATGCTATGTGATCGCGAAGACTCTTATGCGATCGCATAGTACTAAACTTCAGACACCAGATACAACCTAAAAACACTAGACTTTTCAGTAGTTTGCACTCCGACACCTACCCGAAACTCACCCGAGCCCTCGGGGCTCAAAACCAAATATACACACGACCTCAATAACATCCTACGGACTTATTCGAGTAATCAAAACACCAAAATAACACCATAAACACTGAATTAAACCTCAAAATCTATATAATTTCTCAAAACTTCATTAACCTTCAAATTTCCCATTTCTTAGTCCGAATTACCTCAAACTGAATTCGTTTCTTACCAAATTTCACAGATAACACGTAATAAACATATTGAACCTGTTCGGGCTCCGGAACTATAATACGGGCCCGATAAAACAGGTAACACATCAATTCTTATTTTCAAAATCCTTTATATTTTTCAGAAAATAATTTTCTTTAAAAATTCATTTCTCGGACTTGGGACCTCGGAAATCGATTCCGGGCATACGCCCAAGTCCCATATTTTCCTACAGACCCTCCGGGACCGTTAAATCACGGGTCCGGGTCTGTTTACCAAAAATGTTGACCAAAGTCAACTTTATTCAATTAATTATCATAAATTCAACATTTATTCAATTTTCCGCATAAAGGCTTCCCGTCTACGCGCCCGGGCTGCGCACGCATATCGAGGTGGGATAAATGGAGGCTTTCAGGGCCTCGGAACACATATTAAGTTAAAATTACACGGGATGACCTTTTGGGTCATCACATGTCCCGGCTATGATGGTGGTTCTTGCGTGTCGTGAGAAGAAATGGGTTATTATGGACCCAGGAAAGGCTATCAGCCTAGTTCAGTACGAGCGGAATCAACTTGAGAGTCGTGAATGAATTTAATGTGGTTGTGGTCTCTATGCGAATTAGGTGTGTTCATTTCAGTATAGCGCTCCTCAAGGAGGGGTGTTGGAATATCAGATGTTGTTCCGTCTTCATCCAATTCATGTAATGTTGCGGTTGTGCTGTGTGAGTTGTGGAATGGCTTGATAGATCCCTGTGTGTTGAGTCTCCATGTAGTGATGATGTTATGTGGTGGCACGACCCCAAATCCTAACAGGCCGTGATGGCGCCTATCGTGGAACTAGGCTAGCCGACCATCACTTTACTACGTGTATATTCAATTATAATAATTCACAATTAAATAATAAGCATGCAACCATAGCACAAATAATATAATTAAGTATTAGAGTTCCCATATGAACCTAAACAACCTCCCAAGAACTGGAGTCAATAGCCATGAGCATCTAAGGATAAATAAATCTAAATCTGCTAAAACTATAATATAAGTCTCTGAATCAAATGCTAAAACTAAATAAGGAAGGGAAATGGAGAAGTTGTGGACGCTGAACAGCTACCTCGAAATCCCGTGACTGCTGCTAACGAACCTGCGTCAGCTACTGCTGCGAGCTCGTACCTGGATCTGTGCACAGAGGCACAGGGAGTCTTTATGAGTACGCCAACTCAGTAGTAATGAAAATAAATCACAGTCTGAGTAATATAAA
>MDKH01206280.1:0-16238 GCA_005239495.1 Nicotiana undulata
TTGTTGTTGAGGATGAATATTTGTTGTCAAAGATACTCTGTTGAGATTGGTATAGCTGAGACCCTTGCCGGGCAATTGTGTGTTTAATATTGATATGTACCCCCTCGTTGAGCATTACTGTCATGCATTTCTATTATATTGAATTTCCTTGCCTTTGATATTATTACTGTGCTGGTAAGGAAGAGGGGCGATGTTATTGTTATGCACGAGGAGACATGTCGTGCCGAGTGTTGATATTGTTATATATGCACGAGGGGACATGCCGTGCCGATTGATATTTTATTATATACACACGAGGGGACATGTCGTGTTGTGATGTTGTGATATTGTGATATATGCACGAGGGGACATGATGTGCCGATTTGATATTTGAGATTACGCATGAGGGGGCATGCCGTGCTCTGTTATTTGATTGATTCCCGTATACTGATAGCTTTTTTTCTTCGGTTTCGGTATTTACTTTCCAGTCGCATTCTCACTGTACTGTTGTGAATTAGATGTTGTTTTTCCTGTATCCCCAGTATGTGCACATACCTTATTTTATCGTTTAAGTTCCGTTATTATTGCTGCCCCGTTAATATGTTTCCCCTATTTGTTCCCATATCTCTTCTATTTGACCATACCTGTTTTCCCTTATCTGTTATTTCTTGTTCATATATCTGCTTAGACTAGGACAGGTGATCGTATTATGCTAAGTCTAGCCTCGTCACTACTTCGGCCGAGGTTAGGCTCGGCACTTACTCAGTACATGGGGTCGGTTGTACTGATACTATACTGCACTTCCTTGTGTTGTGCAGACCCTGCTACCGGACCCCGTGGAGCGTTCTGAGGGAGATTCCTTCAGTCCACGTCAGAGCTTCGAGGTATACACTGGCGTTCGTGGATCCCGAGGCTTCTTTCCTTTACCGCTTCATTGTCTTTCTCCTTATTTTCAAGACAGTGTTGTATTTTCATTCCAGACTTGTATTTAGTATTCTAGTAGCTAGTCCGTGAGATTGTGACACCCCGGTTTTGGGAAGTTTACGTTATCTTATGATTGTTATGTTCCTCCCTTCCGCATTCAAGTTTTTTTTTTTGTTTTTTTTATTATCGATGTTGGAAAGATTATTGTTGGGAAAGGTATTTTATTAATGTTCGGTTAAATAGTTGTCCCACTAATATTTTGGAATGTGATGGAAATTGGTTGAGGCTGATGAGTTAGCGTTTTATTTCGTACTAAATGATTTTAAGTTGCTATTGCAAGTTATACATTGGCTGGCCTAGCGGGTTCAACGTTAGGTGCATTCACGGCTTAAAGGGTGGGAATTTGGGTCGTGACATGGAGAGTTATGAAAATATTATATTATGAATGTCCATGTATTACTCTGGTACTCCATTGAAGTTTATCTACAAGCAGGTGATGCAGGCATATTGTAAACAACTCAATTAAATGACTTGCATCAGCTTCTTATTAAACAGGTACGTTGCGAGCAACTCATGCAGACAACTTACAAGCAGCTCAAAAAAGCCTCGCAACTACTTCCTGAAAAGCCGCGCAGTTGCTTCCTGAAAAGCTTAGCAACTGCTTCTTTTCTTCTATAAATAAAGGAGATTCAGTTTATGTACATCAATTAAAAGTTGAATAATATATTAATCTTCTCTATACTTGTCTTTTGTTTATTTACTTTATAGTCTTTATTTTATAACATTAGTAAATTTGTTATATATACATGATCTAGCCAAAAACTAACCAGTATTTCTAAGAGGGCAAAAGTAATACTCTCTCCGTTCCAGTTTATGTGAACCTATTTTTTTTTTGGTCTGTTTCACAAAGAATAACCTCTTTCTAAACTTGAAAACAATTTAGCGTAAACTTTCAATTCTACCCATAATGAGACGCTTTTATAATCACATAAATACTCTGGATCCTTTTTTAATTTAGACCACAAATGCTAAAAGTCTTCATTTTTCTTAAACTCCGAGCAACCAGGTTCACATAAATTGAAATAGAGGGAGCAAGCAATTGGTACTTGTGGGGGACAAAGGAAATTAATTTAAAGGGGCATCAGTTACTTTCCGCCTGCCCTGCCACTAGGGGTGTACATAGGTCGGGTTGGTTCGGATTTTCTAATTACCAAACCAAACAAATTGTATAGGGTTATTAAAATTAAATATCAAACCAAACCAATAAAAGTCGGATTTTTTAATCTCGGTATTTCTTGGGTTTTTCGGGTTTTCAGATTTTTTCGGTTATTTTTCTTCATAAAGTCCTCATAGCACAAAATATAAAATTTGTGCTCCGCATATTTCTTTAATCCTAGTAAGACAGAACTATATAAGGTGTTTTCAATAAAATAACATAAATATGAGATGAGTCATGGTATTGTACTAAAATATTCAACAATAAAGATAATAAAATCGCATAAAATAAATATTATTAATAAGCCATAATGTAAACAAACATAATTTAAAATGATGACTAATAAGTACTATATTTACATGACTAACCACTAAAAGAAAAATAAGTTATACATTTTATCTAAATAATGGAAAAACTAAAAAATAGATATCCAACACTATTTTCATTTATAGTACAATCGAATCGAATGTCTTTAATTAGCATTATTATTGATTTGATTTTGGTTTAAGATTTATTTGAGTTACTAACATTTATGTACTATAAAACTTATTGGAACATCCAAAAATTATAAGCCCAAGCTTGAAATAATACGTTAAAGGATAAACTATGAAAAAGCTTAAGATGTATTTATAAATTACACACTATCATAAATACTTTTATGCATTAAATATATTTAAAACTTCTATATATATAATGTCGGGTTGGTTTGGTTCGATTTGACTTTTTTTAGTTAAAACCAAACCAAACCAAATATGGTCGGGTTTTTTTCCCAACACCAAACCAAATCAAACCAAACCATAGTCGGGTTTTTTTTCTCGATTTGACTCAAATTATCGAGTTGGTGCGGTTTGTCGGTTTTATTTGTACACCCCTACCTGCCACCTAACACTGTAGAATTTGGGAAAGAGACATATAACAAGAACATTAAATTGATCAAAATAAGTCTAAAATTGTAACGACCCAGCCGGTCGTTTTGCGTATTAAGTTCCCGTTTCCTTAAATGAAACCTTCTATAGCGTCTATTCGTGCTTTATGACTCGCGGGAGCGGGTGGTTCGGGATTTGGGGACGATTTGGATGGTTTAGGAACACTTGGTTCCTTAAGGCTGGCCTATTTGGCCAAGTTTGACTTCGGTCAACATTTTGAGCAAACGACCTCGGAATCGAGTTCTGACAGCTCCAGTAGCTCCGTATGATGATTTCGGACTTGGGCGTATGTTCGGCTCGGGTTTCTGATGACCCGGGAGCGTTTCGGCGCCCGAAATGGAAATCAGGATTTCCTTAAGTTTAGAATTTGGCATGGAACGGGACTTAATGCTATCGGGGTCCGAATGGAATTCGGCGATCGGCAATAGTTCTGTATAGTCATTTACGACTTGTCTGCAAAATTTGGGGTCATTCCGAGTAGTATAGACCCGTTCGGCGCAATGCCATGAATTCTAGAATTCCAAAGTTCTTAAGTTTGAATAATTTGGTTTTGGGGTTGAATTTTGAGTTCCGTTGTTTTTTTTCATGTTCCGGAAGTTTGAGCGAGTCCGTATCATGAATACAGACTTGCTAGGGCTTTTGGACGGGGGCCCGGGGGTGTTTTAGACCTCCGGGAGCTAAGTTAGAAAAATCAGAAAATCCCTGTCTGGTTTCCTTCTCTGCGATCGCAGAGGGATGGTTGTGATCGCAGAGAGGGATTTCTTCTGGGCTAAATTTTGTGCACTGCGATCGCAGACATCACCCTGCGATCGCATAAGTCTCTCCCCCCACTCTCTGCGATCGCAGACCTCACTCCTGCGATCACGTAAGCCTAACTCCTCACTCTCCGCGATTGCATGCCCCACTATGCGATCGCATAGTGTTGTTGGGGGCCCAGGGCCATTTGTTCTCCGCGATCGCATACCTCCAGCAGCGACCGCAGTGGTCTGGCAGCTTGGTCTCTGCGATCGCAGGCCTGATGCCGCGATCGCGGTGAAGGTTTTCCTGGGCAGTACTTAAATGTCCAATTACGGGTTTTCTTCTTCATTTTCAATACCCAACCTCCATTGAAGCTCCTCAAAGCTAGGGAAAAGCTGTCCAAGGTCAAGTTCCTCAAGGTTAGTGTAATTTCCTCTCTAAATTCATGGATTAATTATGGAATTCCAACTAGGTTACCTATTAAAATATCAAATCATGGGAAAATTGGGTAGAAAATTCTAGGGCTTTGATAATTAGTGAATTACTCCTTTTTAGCCATGAATTCCTAAATAAATATGTAATTACGATCCTTAGGTTTCGGGTAATTCATTCCTTCGAGAATTTTCAAAATCCGAACGCGCGGGCTCGGGGTCGAAATTTCAAAAACCTTCAAGAATGCTATATTTTGGAATATCTTGTTAATTCTTATTCCTAGAGCATGAATTGACTCAATTATACTATGTTTGGCTAGTGGAGAGCCGTCAGGAGTAGTTTCGGAAATTCGAGCGCATCTTTGATCCGGTCCTTGGTTCGAGGAGTGCTTTTATCGAGGTGAGTCTCCTTTCTAACCTCGTAAGAGGGAAATTGTCCCTCTAGGTATCCTTGTTTGCTATGTGATCTTGTTTGGGGGCTACGTACGCACCGAGTGACGAGAGTCCGTACGTAGTGGCTATTACTATTTCGTCCGGGTAGCTAGGACACAACATGCTCATTGTTTTCCTCTGTTGTAGCATAGTTATGACTTGTATACTTGTGTGCTTGGTATTGTTGTCTTTGAACGTTGTGATATTTGGCTTGATTTGAGGGTGATGAGAGGGCCACGGCATATTGATAATTGACTATATTATGGGATCGGGTTGTACTCCACGACAGATTGATAATTGACTACATTATGGGATCGGGCCGTACGCCACGGCAGATTGATGATTGACTATATTATGGGATCGGTCTGTACGCCACGGCAGACTGATGATTGATTATATTATGGTATCGGGCCGTACGCCACGGCGAGATTGAGACTACCAGGGTGGGATCGGGCCGTACGCCACGGCGAGATTGAGACTACCAGGGTGGGATCGGGCCGTACTCCACGGCGAGATTGAGACTACCAGGGTGGGATCGGGTCGTACGCCACGGCGGATACCAAACTTATTTGATTTGAGATTGTTATTTGATACCGGATTGTTATTTGATACCGGTTACGGATGTACTTGATTATCTGTTTTACTTGCCTGCAGTTTCTTTACATCCTACTTACTTTACGATTGTTGGACCTTAGCGAGTATCAGTCGACCTCTCGTCACTACTTCTTCGAGATTAGACGGGATACTCACTGGGTACATATTTATATATATGTACTCATGCTGCACTTCTTTCCTTTTTCCGTACTTGACTGTACAGGTCCGGAGGCTGGTCCATCCGATTTTTAGGCCGGTGCCAGATACTGATAGCGTGGTCATACTTCACGGTGAGCTGCTTTCCTGACGACTTCCTAGCAGCGTCCGGGAGTTTCTTTGTTATGTTCTCTGTCTATTTCACTCAGACTGAGACCCTGTATATGTTGTAGTCATTGTATATTCAGTAGTTGCCCGTGACACTCGTGACACTAGCTCCTGGCACACACGCGGTATTTATATTTTTGGGGTTTTGGGATGTATATCTATATGCATGTTTTACTTCGGCTTTATACCTACTATGGCTTTACTTTCACTCAAGGCTAGCATCATGTTAGTTGTTATAAACTGGTAATCATTGACCTGTTGATCGAATGAGAAGGGTATCACCTAGTGAAAGTTATATCGGCTTGCCTAACCCCGCTGTTGGGCGCCATCGCGACCTGAATTAGGGATTTGGGTCGTGACAAAAATTTGGAAACCAATACTAGAAACTTATAAATTAGGATAAATATGATCAAATATTGAACTTTGTGAACAGACTGGTTACATATGTAATGAATTAATTGATGGTTAACTCTACAATTTTGACCTTCAAAATCAATTCAAGACAGTTAATTAACTTGAAATACACGAAGCAGTGCACTTCGTCTGGGCTTGTGGCTTTAGCTGAAAATACGAAGTTTGACATGTTTTCCACACAGCAGCACCTTTTTCTTTTTCTTTTAATATTAATATATACTAGACTACTTTTCCCTTTCTACAAATTATAAACAATCTTAGCCTGTTTTTTTCCTTTTGAAAACAAAGTATAACTAGTCTATCGCGCTTAAAAATTATATTAAATACAAAGGTAAACTATATAAACGAATATTATTTTCTCCAGGATTATGGTTGCCATGGGCGGATGCACTCTTAGCGAAGCGGTGTCACGCGACACTATTTCGTCAAATTTTTTTACTAAATATATATATATGACATCGCTTCGTCAAATTTTTTTACTAAATATATATTAATATCGTGAGAAAACAGATAAGTAGGAAAAATGATACTACTTGACATAAATTGTCTCTTGGTGCATTAGTTATATGGTTTATTTTGTTTTGATAGGTCAGAGTTTCAAACCTCAACTAGCATATTTTATTTGTAAATATTTGAAAGAGAATAGTTCTTAGAAGTATGATAATTGAAGTTATTATTCTTATACTTGTATAAATATTGACATCACTCACAAAAATTCCTGCGTACACTCTGATGGTTGCAGTATATAATTAATATAAGCAAATAAATATTTGAAGGAAGAACAGTACTAATCTTAATTTGATCGATCTCTCCATAGCTAATTAAGTTGAAAGGAAAGGTGATGATTAAAACGGCTTGTTGTGTATATAGTAGTGGTTTGGAATATGGCTGTATATTACATTTTTTGAGGAAGAAAACATGTTTGCCACGTAGAGGTTTGAAATAGCTCAAAAGCAAATGATATCTCATAAAGGGTGTGTTTGGTATAAATGAAAATATTTTTCATGGGAAATAATTTTCAAGAAAATGTTTTCTTGGAATACAAGTAGTAACCTTATTCATTTTCTGGTGTTTGATATGCAAATCAAGGAAAATATTTTCTCAAGAGTATTCGTAGATAATTTTGATACAATAAACATGAGGCCATAAACTTTCGAACCAATAACCTTCTGAACCCACAAATTTCATAAACTTCTGAACCGCAAAACTTTCGAAACCGCGAAATTTCAAACCCATAAACTTTATAATTTCTAAACCCGTAAACTTCAAAACACATAAACCTCCGAACTCATATTTTTAGAACTTGTAAAATTTTGAACCTTAAACCGAAAGATGAAAAAAGTAAAACTGAAAATACATATAAAAAATATATATATCTCGAGGGGCGGGAGGAGGGGGTGGAAAAAAAACAAAAATATTAAAATTACAAAAAAAGTAAAAAAAAAAAAAAAAAAAAAAATTGTCCGGAGTGGGGTATGGGGTGAGGGGGAGGGGAGGTGGTGCAAGAAAAAAAATAGAAATTTTCAAATTAGAAAAAAAAAGGTAAAAATATTTTTTTGCGGGTTGGGGGTGGGGGTGAGGTGGGTGGGTGGTGACGGCAAAAAAACTTTTTTTGAGAGAGGGCATGGGGTGGAGTTAGGTGGGTGGGTGTGGGGGGAGGGGGTTGGTGAGGGTAAGGAATAGGATGCGGAAGGTTGAGAAGGAGTTTTGAAAAATGTTTTCCCTTCTCTTGATAGGGAAAACATTTTCCTCCAATTAGAAAAAAATAAATTAATAAGAAAAATATTTTCCAAAAATTTAAGTCAATCAAACATGAAAAAATTAAAAAATATTTTCCTTCGTACCAAAACACACCCCAAGTGTCTGCTGCTATGGATAAAGTTTCGACAATTTGGGTGATATAAATATTTGAATAGAAGTTGATCTCGTTATGTGCATATGTGTAACAAATTATATAACTTCGTTTTAATTAATGTAAATAAGTATCTATCTTTTTTCTCCTTCATTGGAGAGCTCAATTTCAAAATTTCTCGTTTAAAATAAAAAAAGATTTAATAAAGCAAGTGAACAACAAGAAAGAAGAATGAAGGAAAATAAACTTTTTTCTACTATTAGAAAAAGCTATGAGTCGCTAAGCTATAAGCTTTGAATTATTGAGTATATACACTCACAGTATTTTCGTGTTTTCAATGTGTATGTTAAGATGTTCATTTTGAATGTTATGGTATTTGACTTGAGATATAGAAGGTATATTAATACATTAGGAATCTTTTTCCAACTTTATATGTCAACCACTTCCCTTTTCTTCACCTGCACAATGCACGCCTTATTTTAGGGTGTTCAAATCGAACGGGAAAATCGCATCAAATCGAAAAATCAAACCAAACCGATTAAAAAATCCGACTAGGTTTGGTTTGACTTGATTTGGTATTGAGTAAAAAAATTTGAACCAAACCGATATATAAATATATAATTTTTATATTGAATTTTCTTTAAAAGAAAAGTTGAAATATTTGGGATCCTCTCATGTGTTAGCCTTGAAAGCATACATTAACAAAAATTATTGTTAGACAACTAAGAAAATAACTATCACGTGTTACTAATAAAATTCCCCCATTAGAATATTTTGATAGATCATATGTTTGTCAATTTCTTCAATATTTATATTCACTTATCAAAATTTTATCTACAGTAAGATTGGAATAATATTCATGTAACAAAAAAACTCAAAAACCCGATAAAACCGAACCAATCCAGACCGATATTATTGGTTTGGTTTAGTTTTGATAAAACGGAACCAACCCGGTCCAAGTATAACCCTACCTGGTTGTTTTGAAACAAGGCAAAGACAACGTTTCTTAATTTGGTTTTATAGAGAAGAGGAAGAGAAAAAGAAAAAATCACTTTCCCTTTGGCCTTGGCGCCTTGCTTGTTTTAAGAAAATACCAAAATCTTTATCCTCCCTTGAAGTTTAATAATATCAGAACAAAAGAGGACACATTTGCTCCACTTTCTACTTCATTTTCCACTTCTTTCCGTTTTTCGTCTTCCAAATAAACAAGGTATAATTTGACACCAAATATCACTTTATTCCCAAACAATAGGAGAATTTTCTATTTTCATTTCCTTGTTTTTCCTTCAATGAATAATGGAACAAAACCATTATGACAAGTTGAGAACAATCATATGCTCCAACAAAACAATTGACATCCCAATAATATTTGCCCACTTCTTCAATCCAGAATAATAATAATAATAATAATATAAACAACAATTAATTTACATGAATATAAATTAAGAGATATCCTCTAATGAATTGAGAGGTAGTAGTATTCGTAAAACCTTTAGAAACTCAATCAAATCAGATCAACTAATGATTTTAGAGGCAAGGGAAATGACTACTCTACACATACCTCATAATAACCATAGTATTCTGAGGAAGATTCAAACTTTACACATTTAGGAAGCAAATTAAATACAATGCTCCATTAAGTTTTTAGATTCTTGCAACCTTTGGGACATCGACCGGGAACTGATAAATCTCATCCATCCAAGGATTCTTCTCCTCGGCTGGATTTATCCTTCTCAAAGCCTTCCAAACAGCACTGTTACACTTGAATCCCGAACCAAATGCTATCTGCCAAGTTCGGTCACCTCTCTTGATCCTTCCCTTGGCTTCCGAGTAGGCCAATTCATACCAAAGGGAACTGCTTGAAGTGTTCCCAAATCGATTAAGTGTCATTCTTGAAGGCTCCATATTCCAATCAGAAAGCTCTAGGTTTTTCTCTATTTCATCCAATACAGCTCTTCCGCCGGCATGAATGCAGAAATGCTCAAACGCCAACTTAAAATCGGGTATATAAGGCCTAATCTTCATCTTCAGTAGCTTCCTTCCTACCAACGTGGCGAAGAAAAGAAACTGCTCGGACATAGGAAGCACAAGTGGACCTAATGTAGTGATGTTGGTTTTCAAAGCATCACCGGCTACTGCCATCAGCTCCTTCGACAGAGAGACTCCAACTTTCCCATCGGAATCTTCCATTTGGTAAACACAAGTAAAGCACTTATCATCACAACCCTTGTGAGTTCTAACAGTATGGACCAGCTGATACTTTGATCTTCTTCGATCTGATCTTTTGTTTGAGAGCAACACAGCAGCACCTCCCATACGGAATAAACAATTCGGAAGGAGCATAGATTTCTCATTACCAAAATACCAATTCAAAGTGATGTTTTCCATGCTAAGAACCAAGGCATAAGTGTTGGGATGGACTTGAAGAAGATCTTTCGCAAGATCAATCGAGATCAAACCAGCACTACAACCCATTCCACCAAGATTGTAGCTGATAATGTTCCCCCGAAGTTTGTAATGGTTGACAATCATTGCAGACAAAGATGGGGTCGGGTTAAACAAGCTGCAATTCACTACTAAAATTCCAATATCCTTAGGTTTAACAGAGGTTTTAGCAAGAAGCTCGTCGATGGCTCCAAACATAACAGCCTCGGCTTCTTTTCTTGCTTCTGCCATACAAGGATTTGGCGGTACACGAGTCACTGCTTCGGGGAGGTAAGTTAAATCACCAAGACCAGACCTCTCAACAATTTTCCTTTGAAACTCAAGGTTTTCGTTAGAAAACGTTCCTATGGACTTAGACATATCCAAGAAATTCTCCCTTGTGCATTTCCTTGCATCTATCGGTTTATAGCACGAGAAATTGACAAGGTAGACAGGGCGAGGACGGGTAAAGAAATAGAGAGTAGACAAAAAGACCAAAAGGGTGGAGCAAACAACAACAGATATGAGGTTAAACCTAAGTTGATCCCAAAGAACATAAAGATCATTGAGCGAGAATGTGGCGAGTTGAGCAGCAGTGAGAACAACTAGAGGTGACAAAAACAGGTACATTCCATGTGTAATGAGGTAATGGTATCCAAGTTTAACATATTTCAGCTTCACAGATTGTTTAAAATCAGGAAGCTTTCTTGAAATAGAAGGTGGATTTACTGGCTTAGTTTCACTCATCTTGATCAAAATATAACACAAAATCAACAGTTGAAGGGGAGTCAGTCCTATAAACAACACAAGATTGGCAATATTTAAGGTCAACGGTTATCTAAGAATCGTTGGCTTGCCCCAACATTTCAGTTTTGTAGGAGCAATCAAGATTGGATATTTACAGCAAAGATTGAATTTTTACAACATGCAAAGGGTTTAGGAGCAAAAATGTTCAAGAACAAGTACCATTTAACAAGAAAATCTCACAGGAAAAATAGGCCAAATTCAAAGAACCTCCAGTAGAAAAGAAGAAACAAACATCAGTCTGACTAAATGTACAACAGCTAAAGTTTTCCTCAGTTACAATATCCAACAAAACATAGACAGACAAATTTCGAATTTCAGGCAGGGAGGAAATGAAGAAAAACCCATCTTAAGACAAACATTTTTTAAACTAAAAAGCTGAGATTTTTTATTTTTATTAAAGAAAAGAGTCGAGATGAGGAAAACAAACCTTAATCAGTGCGGAATACAAAGCCCACAAGTGCACAATGGTTGATAGAAGATGGTTTAGAAGTTGGTATAATCAGATAATTTATAGGAAAGGAGTGAAAATTTGGATTTGCATCTAAAAGGATAAAAACGTTGATTTCGTAGTGGGGTTCGTTTTTGATAGCGAGGTTTTTCATCTGCTCTCTTCACTCAGCTAGTTTCGCAGTATCAAACTCTTTACTAGTGGAGTGCAGGTCTTGGAAAAGAAAAAGACAAGAAAATTCAATGGAGATTTGTTGCGAATTGCGATTACGTAAGGATTGGGCAGTTGGAAATTAGCAAGCAAGTGGTACTACTTTCTACTTTCCTGCAAACGTGTATAAAACTGTGTTGGTGGGGGAGGGGCAGCTAAGCATTAATTGGACTCCTTTTTTTCATTTCAAGAAGAAAAGGTACTGCAAGAATTTCTACTTTTTAAAATAATCATTCTTTTTTCTCTCTATATATACATATTTATGGATGCTGTTCACATTTAGAATCCTCTCTATGAAAATAAGAATAATCAAATATGTTGTTGATCAATCAGAACTGCTACTTCAACATAAAAATTTGTGATTCGAATTGAATTTGTGATTTTGTTTGGCCGGGCAATTTAAAAGATAGTCCATAACTACTCCTATCACCTTTTGTAAAAATTCTCAGTATACTTCAACATAAAAATTTAAATACAATAGCAACAACAACAAACTCAGTGAAATCCCATAAATAGAGTTTTGGTGTGTACGCAAACCCCTACCTTATAAAGATAGAGATGTTGTTTCCGATAAACCCTCGACTCAAAGAACAGTAGAGATAAGATAAAGCAACCAAGTAGTAAACAAATGTGACAACAATGTATTATGGTGACGAGCGTGGATGACACAACAACAATATCTACCACAAACCACAACAACAACAAACACAACATGTAATAATAAAGAACCATGACTAAGATAATACAAAATACTCTTAGTAGTAATATCTACAACAAACCACAACAACAACAAACACAACATGTAATAATAAAGAACCATGACTAAGATAATACAAAATACTCTTAGTAGTAATATCTACAACAAACCACAACAACAACAAACACAACATGTAATAATAAAGAACCATGACTAAGATAATACAAAATACTCTTAGTAGTAATATCTACAACAAACCACAACAACAACAAACACAACATGTAATAATAAAGAACCATGACTAAGATAATACAAAATACTCTTAGTACTACTGGTAAGCCTTGGAGGAACACACTTTTAATTGTCAACCTACAACGCAAATCTCCGGTCTCGACACCTTCCTATCGTGGGTCATATCCTTGGTAAGCTGAAGCAATGACATGTCTAGCCTAATAACATCTCCCCAATACTTCTTAGGACTACTCCTTCCCCTCCGCAGACCCGCTATGGACAACCGCTCCACCTCCTGATTGGTGCATCTATGTCTCTCCTCTTCACATGTTTGAACCATCTCAAGCTAGATTCCTGCAACTTGTCCTCCATAGATGCCACTCCTACCTTGTCCCTAATAACTTCATTCCTAATACTGTCCTTCTTGGTATTCTCACACATCTATCTCAACATCTACTTTCATCTTCTGGACATGGGACTTCTTGAAAGGCCAGCACTCAGCCCCGTACAACATAGGCGGTCTAACCACCACTCTGTAGAACTTTCCCTTAAGTCCAAGTGGCACATTCTTATCACACAAAACCCTCGAGGAGATCCTCCATCTCATCTACCCTGCTCCAATACAATGAGTAACATCCTCGTCAATCTCCTCATTGCCTTGAATAATAGCCTTAAGATACTTGAAACTATCTTTTTTAGGGATGACTTGAGTACCAATCTTCACTTTCACTTCTTCTTCATACAACCCATCACTAAACTTGCACTTCAAGTACTTAGTTTTTTTACCTACTCAACTTGAAACCTTTAGACTCCAGCATCTGTCTCCAAACTTCCAACCTAGCATTAACTCCCCCTCGCATCTCATCAATCATTACTATGTCATCAGTGAATAGCATACATCATGGCGCATCCCCTTGTATGTGCCAGGTCAGCACATCTAACGCTAAGGCAAACAAAATAGGGCTAGGAGCAGATCCTTGATGCATCCCCATCTCACTGGAAAATGATTTGAGTCACCTCTCGCAGTCCTCACCTGAGTCTTCGCTCTCTCGTACATGTCCTTTAGTCACCCTAATGTACGCTACCGGCACTCCCCAAACCTGAAGAGGCGTGGTCGGCACCCGGTTCCATATTCGGCCCGAGCATACCACTTTGTAAATGTGAACTCTGGAGGGGTAGCCCTCAAGTTAGGCCGATGAGGTCATATTCTAAATCATTTGAAAACAACGTCTCTCTCATATGAGAGGTAAACATACCCAAAAGCTAATATATATATATATATATATATATAAATATAAATATATATAAATATAAATATATATATATATATATATATATATATATAATATTGTACAGGCTGACGAAGCCGCCATGAACATCTACTAATATACAAAATATGCAGGAATGGTCTACACGCCTCTAGAGATGACTGTATCATGGTCGGGATAGGGCCTCAACTTACCCATCAAAGTTGTATAAAAAAATGGACTCCAAGGTCTAGACCTAGTAACTCCGGAGAAGTGGAGCTTACCAACCAAGCTGATGTTTGGCTCTGTCTACTGAGAAGGTCTATCCAGCTGTCTATCAGGACCTGCAGGCATGAAATACAACATCACCGACAAAAAGGACGTTAGTATGATATCATGTAATAAGTATGTAAGGCAATTGAATAACTGAAATCTGAAACTGAGCTGATAATATAATAACTTAAAGTAACTGGGAGTCAAAGATAATATGAAGATATTCTTACATGTTGATACTAACTCAACTCTTTTAATATAGTTAGTAAAATTGATGTCCGGCTCTATAAGGCTCGATACGTACAACTGCTCTGCCATAGTAGGATCGCTCATAGGCGCTCGGCCATACTAGGCTCTATATCTCGACAATTCTGGGCTCGCTCATAGACGCTCGGCCACAGTAGGCTCGATATATAACTTAACATCTGATCAGTGGTTGCCCAATAGGGGCCTACCCATTGAATATAACTAAATATAAATTCCCGATAAAGGAGAGTACTATAACTTATGAGATTACAATAATGTACGTAAGTTCAAGAATACGAACTTCTCTTTGTGTCTCGTTATCAAACTCATGTAATTACAGGATCATGCCAAAATAAAGGAAATTAGCCTTAACATACTTTATCACAATCTTCTCAATTACCACGTTGAAATCGCCTCTTCGCACACTAATCTACAACAACGATAATAATACTATCATTAAGTTATGAAAGGTACAATTATCGCACAACGATCGAAAAGCTTATTTTGTATTAAAACGGGCAGCATCTCCCCTATAGTCCTTACTTCCTCTAAATTCAAGATAACACCAACAATACAAAAACACAAGAATAACAACATATACACATTATTTTCCAACATTATATGAACTAGAAAATACTACAAAACAACCCAACACACCCTAGTCTCTTCATACACAAAACGACCACTGTAGTAGTGTCAAACAACCCGAAAATATTATGACGAACGACTAGCCCACCACCCTGCATTTATGTGTTGTTTATACACACACTTTATCCTACAAAACTCCCTACAATAGTAGCAAAAGACGCGATCCAACAGCAACACAAAACATCCCACAAAACAGTCCACTACAAGATGAATAACTAGAGCTCACGGCTTCCGATCACCGTTCCATTTTTTTCCTCCAACTAGAACTTGAAAAGGAGAGAAACCCAATTAGGGTTTGTGTGCAATTTTTGGGAGGATTTTTGCAGGGTTTTTATGTCTGGTTATTTTGATATATAATGAGTGTTATATTGCAGGATATAAGCCCTTAAATGGTCTCTTTTGCCGACCCGAAATAGCCCCTTTTTGGGCATATTTAATCCTCTCATTTAAGCAAATAGGTGACACACCTACTTGTCACCTAGCAGTCTGCGCAATCTCGCAAAAATACATATATCTCTCTACTCTGATGTCGTATTTACAAACAGTTTAATTCATTAGAAAATAGACTCATAGATATTCAATTTGATGGGTGGAACACCCCGTGAATCTAAGTATATTGGGATAAAATTGCAGTTAAATTTGACCCAAATTTCAATAAAACTTATGAACATAACTTATGATGACTTTCACCGACTTTTGTTCCACAACTCGATTTACTTCAAAACATAATACACGACTATCATACGATTAAAATAACTCATAGAATAACCTCCTTATCATGTTAAGCACCCTAGTTTCACCCCAAAAGTACATGTTATTACATTTTCAAACTTGTCGACTTTTGACAAAACTTAATTTATTCAATTCTTTTAGCTTCTAAGCCTTCAAACTCTCTTGGTACTTGGTATTAATACTCTTAAGTATTTGTAACCTCCAAGTTAACATTATTAACTTACTTTATTTACTTTTCAAAGATGATTTCATTTCTGAGCTTACATCATTTGACTTACGACGTACTCTTACGTATGAAAATATGGGGTGTAACAACCAGGACACCACTAGCCTCCATACATTTCCATAGGACCTCTATTGGGACCGTTGATACCCAATTTTGCCCTCATATATATATATATATATATATATATATATATATATATATATATATATATATATATAT
>MDKH01210990.1:0-13974 GCA_005239495.1 Nicotiana undulata
CTACGCCTCTGCGTGGATTATCGGGCATTGAACAAAATTACTGTGAAGAACAAGTACCCTATTTCACTCATGGCAGACTTGTTCGATAGGTTGGGGAGTGCTACAGTGTTCACAAAAAATTGACCTGAAGACAGGGTATTGGCAAGTCCGGATTGCGGAGGGCGACGAACACAAGACGACATGTGTGACAAGATATGGGTCGTTCGACTTCCTAGTTATGCTGTTCGGCTTAACTAACACTCTAGCCACATTTTGCACCCTGATGAACCAGGTCTTCCGAGAGTATGAATTTGTGGTGGTCTATTTGGATGATATTGTGGTCTACAGCCAGACATTGGAAGAACACCTGGAGCACTTGCGGAATCACTTCAAAACTCATCCGAATGACCTCAAATTTTGCACACAGGTCATAAATGACATTAAGGACCTGTTGTCACTTTCGGAATTCCATTTCGAGCCTGATATCAAAATTTCACATATCGGCCGAAATCGCCGAAATTCTAACTTTCGCCAATTCAAGCCTAATTCTACAACAGACCTCGAAAACACATTCCGAACACGCTCCTAACCCCGAAATCACCCAACAAAGCTAACGGAGTCGACGAAATTCCATTCCGGAACCGTCTTCACACAATTCTAGCTACAGCCTGATTTCTAAAGCTAAATTCCACATTTATGGACTATGTGTCCAAAATTACTCCGAATTTCACCCCTCAACGTTCCGACAAGTTCTAATAGCATAAATAGACATAGGAGAAGCATTTAATAGGGAATCAGGGCGCTCACTCTCAAAACAACCGACCGGGTCGTTACATTCTCCCCCTCTTAAGAAAATCGTTCGTCCTCGAATGAGTATAGAAACATACCTGAAGCTGTGAAAAGATGAGGGTACTGACTCTGCATATCCTACTCGATCTCCCAAGTCGCCTCCTCGATCGGATGACCCTTCCACAAAACCTTGACCGAGGCAATATTCTTTGACCTGAGCTTTCTGACCTGCCTGTCTAATATAGCTACAGGCTCCTCAACATATGATAGATCCTTGTCCAACTGGACTGAGCTGAAATCCAAAACATGAGTCGGATCACCGTGATACTTCCGGAGCATAGAGACGTGGAATACCGGATGAACTCTGGCTAGGTTGGGAGGCAAGGCCAACTCATTTGAAACCTCCCCAATCCGCTGCAATACCTCAAAAGGACCAATAAATCTCAGGCTCAGCTTACCCTTCTTCCCGAATCTCATGACGCCCTTCATAGGCGATAATCGAAGCAAAACCCGATCACCCACCATAAATGCCAAGTCACGAACCTTCCGGTCCGCATAACTCTTCTGTCTGGACTGGGCTATGCGAAGTCTCTCCTGAATCACCTTCACTTTGTCCAGGGCATCCTGAACCAAGTCTGTATCCAACAATCGGGCCTCGCCCAACTCAAACCATCCCACTAGAGACCTTCACCACTAACCATACAAAGCCTCATACGGCGCCATTTGAATGCTGGACTGGTAGCTATTATTATAAGCAAACTCTGCAAGTGGCAAGTATCGATCCCATGACCCTCCAAAATCCATCACACATGCACATAACATATCCTCGAGAATCTGAATCGTGCGCTTGGACTGCCCGTCCGTCTGAGGGTGAAAGGTTGTACTCAACTCCACCCTGGTGCCTAACTCCTGCTGAACGACTCTCCAAAATTGTGAAGTGAACTGTGTACCTCTGTCTGAAATGATAGATACTGGAATACCGTGGAGGCGAACAATCTTCCTGATATAAATCTCAGCCAACATCTCAGATGAATATGTAGTCAACACTGGAATGAAATGGGCTGATTTGGTCAGTCGATCCACAATCACCCAAATAGCATCATACTTCCTCAAAGTCCGAGGAAGTCCAACCAAAAAATCCATGGTGATCCGCTCCCACTTCCACTCTGGAAGATCAATCTGCTGAAGTAACCCTACCGGTCTATGATGCTCACATTTGACTTGCTGACAGTTGAGACACTTGGCTACAAACTCCACTATATCCTTCTTCATCCTTCGCCACCAATAGTGCTGTCTCAGATCCTGGTACATCTTCGCGGTAACCGGATGGATGGAATACCGCGAGCTGTGGGCCTCCTCAACAATAAACTCCCGAAGCCCATATACATTGGGCATGCAAATATGGCCCTGCATCCTCATCACACCATCATCACCTATGGTCACATCCCTGGCATCACCCCGCCGGACTCTATCCTGAAGATCCAGAAGGTGGAGGTCATCATACTGGCGCTATCTGATGCGGTCATAAGGAGAAGATCGAGAAACCACACAAGCTAATACCCGGCAAGGCTCAGAAAGATTCAACCTCACAAACTGACTGGCTAAGGACTGAACATCCAAGGCTAGAGGCCTCTTAGATGCATGAAGATATGCCAAGCTCCCCAAACTCTCCGCCCGACGACTTAGGGCGTCGGCCACCACATTGTCCTTCCCCGGGTGGTATAGTATAATGATGTCATAATCCTTGAGTAACTCCAACAACCTACGCTGGCGCAAATTGAGGTCCTTCTGCCTGAATATGTGCTGCAAACTCCGGTGATCCGTGAATATCTCACAGGGAACACCATATAAATAATGACGCCATATCTTCTGGGCGTGAACAATCGCTGCCAACTCGAGATCATGAACTGGATAGTTTTTCTCATGAACTTTCAATTTTCTGGACGCGTAAGCAATCACCCTACCGTCTCGCATCAACACCGCCCCCAGGACAATCCTCGAAGCATCACAATAGACTGTATAGGACCCTGAACCGGTAGGCAATACCAATATAAGAGCTGTAGTCAGGGCTGTCTTGAGCTTCTGAAAGCTCTCCTCGCACTCCTCAGTCCATATGAAAGGGGCACCCTTCTGGGTCAGTCTGATCATGGGCGCTGAAATGGATAAAAATCCCTCCACAAAACGGCGATAATATCCATCCAAATCGAGGAAACTGTGGATCTTAGTAGCTGAAGACGGTCTAGGCCAACTCTGTACCACCTCCACCTTCTTCGGATCTACCTTGATCCCATCAGAAGAAACCACATGGACTAGGAATGCCACAAAATCAAGCCAAAATTCAGACTTAGAAAACTTGGCATACGATTTCTTCTCCCTCAAAGTGTGAAGTACGGTCCTCAAATGCTGCTCATGGTCTTCTTGGGACCGAGAATATACCAAAATTTCATCAATGAACATGATGACGAAAGTATCAAGATAAGGCCGGAATACGCTATGCATCAGGTGCATAAAGGCTACTAGGGCATTGGTCAGCCCAGATGACATAACAAGGAACTCATAGTGGCCATATCTGGTCCTGAAGGCAGTCTTCCGGATATCCGACTCCCGAATCTTCAACTGATGATATCCCGAACGCAAATCAATCTTGGAGAATACCCTAGCACCCTGTAACTGGTCAAATAGATCATCAATGCGAGGCAATGGTTACCTATTATTCACTGTCACCTTATTCAGTTGCCGGTAGTCAATACACATACGCATTGAACCATCCTTTTTCTTCACAAATAATACCGGAGCACCCCAAGGTGATACACTGGGCCTGATGAAACCTTTATCAAATAGATCCTGCAACTGCTCCTTCAATTCCTTCAACTCAGGAGGAGCCATGCGATAGGGAGCAATGGAAATGGGCTGAGTGCCCGGCAACAAGTCAATGATGAAATCAATATCTCTGTCGGGCGGCATACCTGGAAGATCAAGCTGGAAATACATCAGGATAGTCCCTCACAACTGGAACTGACTCAACTGTAGGGGTCTCAACACTAACATCTCTCACATAAGACAAATACACATCACACCCCTTTTCATCCATTCGCTGATCCTTAAGAAAAGAAATGACTCTGCGGGGAGTATACTCTAAGGAACCTCTCCACTCTAACCTCGGTAATGCTGGCATAGCCAGCATCACGGTTTTGGCGTGACAATCAAGAATAGCATAGTGGGGCGACAACCAGTCCATGCCCAATATAACATCAAAATCTACCATACCGAGTAGTAACAGATCAACCCTTGTCTCAAAACCACTGATAGCTATCAAACACGACCGATATATGCGGTCCACAACAAGAGAATCTCCCACGGGAGTAGAAACATATACGAGGGAACTCAAAGAATCCCGAGATATCCCCAAATGTGAAGCAAAGTAAGAAGATACATATGAGTACGTAGCACCTGGATCAAATAACACGGATGCATCACTATGACAAACAGGGACAATACCTGTGATGATCGAATCTGAAGCAACGACCTTTGAATGGGCTGGAAGAGCATAATATCTGGCCTGGCCTCCCCCTCTAGGGCGACCTTGACCTCCCTAACCACCACCTCGAACTGTCTGAGAAGGTAGGGTAGAAGCTAGGGCTGGGAGAATAGCTGGAGGACCCGGTGGATCACGTGGGGCCTGATAAGACTGAGATGGTGCACCCCTCCTAGCTCTGGGAAAATCTTTGATCACATGGCGAGGGTAACCACACCCAAAACAACCCCTCGGAGGGCGTGGCGACTGCTGCTGACTCTGAACTGGTCGGCGATAGCACCTCGAGCAGGAGGCACATAAGATACTGGCGGTGCATAATAAGGCTCCTGAGGTCTAGGAGGAGCTAGAATACCGCTGGCTGCTAGAAGAGCTAAATGAACAAGGCGACTCACAAAGCCCCTCCCATAGCGTGTTGCTGGTGCACGAACTCCTAAAAAATGACCAGTCTCTCGAGACCTCTTGGCCTCTCTCTCCTCCTTGTCCTGGGCTAACATACTCTCAATCCTCCGGGCAATACTCACGTCCTGCTAGTAAGTGATATCTGTCTCCAGCTCTCTGGCCATGCTGGTCCGGATGCTGGGGTGGAGTCCCTCAATAAAGCGTCGAACCCTCTCTCTGACAGTGGCAACTAAAGATGGTGCATGACGAGCCAGCTCACTGAAACGGACTGCATACTCTGACACAGTCATGGTACCCTGGCGTAGCTGTTCAAACTCTGCACGCCAAGCATCCCTGAGGCTCTGAGGGACAAACTCAAGTACGAACATCTTGGAGAACTGAGCCCAAGTAAGTGAAGCTGCCTTTTCCAGACTACTCAGCTCAAAGGCACGCCACCACTGATAGGTTGCTCCCCTCAGCTGGAAGGCAGTGAAAGACACCCCACTCATCTCCACAATACCCATAGTGCAGAGAATGCGATTACACTCCTCAAGAAAACCCAGGGCGTTATCCGAAGCTAGTCCGCTGGACTCAGGTGGGTGGTACTTCTTGTACCTCTCAAGTCGGAGCTGCCCAGCCTCAGAAACAGCTACCCTATCCTCATGATGATCTAGAGCTGCTGGGAGCATAGGAATATACTCTGGAACCTGCCCAATATGAACTCTCTGCTCAGGAGTACAGGCTGCGAGAGTTTGTGTCCCTCCCCCGGCGTGGGATGTATCTGGTTCTATCGGAAGTAGTCCCGCTTGAGACAGAGTATTGAAAGCACTCAAGAACTGAGCCAACGTCTCTTGGAGGGCTGGGGAAATAGTAGGGACCTCTTGTGCCCCTCCAATTGTGGCTATTGAGGGCTCCTATGCCTCTGCTCTAGCCGGTGCTCGGGCTGCACCGCGTGATCATCCTCTACCCCGGCCCCTGCCTCTGGCGGCTTTGGCTAGGGGCTCGGGTGCCTGATCATCAGTACGTCCGGTACGAGTGTGCACCATCTGCAAGCAAGAATAGATTTGAGTTTGTGAATTGTGATGACATTAACTAGCACGACAAGGAATTCCAAGGAATATGATTGTTCTTAACAGTTACATAGCCTCTTGAAGACAGAGATGGACGTCTCCGCACCAATCCGCGAGACTCTAATAAATCGGCTTGTGATTATGTGACTCCTATGAACCTAGACGCTCTGATACCAACTGTCACGACCCGAATTACCCTCTGAACGGTCTCGTGATGGAACCTAGTCCCTACGACTAGGTAAGCCTAAAACATGCGGAAAATAAAGCAATATAACAGTAGAAATAGAAAAGAAGAAGAAAAAATATAACTCAGCCGCTCGGCTCTTACAACTTTCACTTCCCAAAACCCGTAACGTCACAATAATCACAAGCTCTATACTAATATAGCTCTATACAACGGAATAATGGAAAATGTATATAATTCTCCTATGCATATATTAGAGTAAAAGGGGACTCGAGGGATTCTGCGGACGCGGCAGAATTACCTCGCGGTCTCCTGGCACTTGCTAAAGTACTCCTAGCCAAAATGATGTGTACTGGTACCTGGATCTGCACATGGAAAACATGCGCAGGAAAGGGCATGAGTACTCCACAATTGGTATCCAGTAAGTGCCAAGCCTAACCCCAGTCAGGTAGTGACGAGGTCAGGTTAAGGCTCTACTGGATGTTTATAGTAAAAACAGTTGGAATCTAAACATATATAGATGATAAGCTAAGGAAAAACAGTAGAAACGGTAAGATGAAAGAAATAGTAAAAGGGAGCCCTCGACTCAGCACAATTTATATCTCAATAGCAAATATGCAATGCAGTTCAAGGGGAAAGCTCCCGAAATCTCATCCGTAGTCCCAATTTAAATATGTTATGCAGTACATGGGGAAAGCTCCCGGAATCTAGTCCGTAGTCCCAATTTAAATATGCGATGCAATCAATACCGGATTTAGTGTATTTAATAGTTCAGAAGGAAATCACAAGCAAATACGGATAAAAATACCTAAACATGGTACAAATAGTAGCAATTAGTAGTAACTCAAGTAAGAGAGGTATACATGCTCATTCCTAAGCTACACTATACATTTAATACATGAAACAGAGAAATAGGGATAAATGATTTGTGTCATGAAAGGGAAAAGTGAAGTTTTAGCAATAATAGCCCGTGTACGCACTCGTCACCTCACGTACACGGCACTCATATAACACAACAATATCAAAAACCACGTAAAGGGAAGTCCCCAACACAGAGTTAGGCAAGCCACTTGCCTCGATTGCGCTACTCAACCCAAAATCACTCTCTTGCCACGAGTATCCGACTCCGGGTGGCCCAAATCTAGTAAATTCGATTGCATAATGTAAATAACACTTTAAGGAATCAAAATAGCTAATTTATTCGAAGCTAATACGCAAAATTAGGAAATTCTCCCAAAAAGTCCCCTGGGCCTAGGTCTCGGGATCGGGTAAACATTATATATTCCGGACACTCATTCACTCACGAGTCTAACCATATAAGAATATCTCAAATCGGATGTCAAAAACCCAACCAAAATGCAAGAATTCGGTCTATGAGGTTTATCCAATTTTTTTCCCAATTCTTCCACCAAAATTTCGAAATTAAAGACTAGATTTAAGTTAGGAGTCATGGAAATTGATCTAAGTTGGGTAGAAATCACTTACCCAAGTCGCCCAGGTGCAAAAGTCCTCAAAACTCGCCCTCCCCGAGCTCTCAAATTCGAAAATGTGAAAAATAGCATAAACTCTCGGATTTGGGTCTTTAAAAGAATGCCCAGTTATTTGTTCTATGCGATCGCGGACATACAGTCGCGATCGCGATGAGTCATCTCACACGCGCCTCAATTTCCTTCAATGCGAACGCATCTAAGGGTTTGCGATCGCGCACCTTCTCTACTCAAAGCTACGGGATCGTGGTTGGCTTCACACGACCGCGTAGAGTAATATTCCAAAAATCCCTGCTGCCTAGTTTCCTCTACGCGAACGCGATAATGCTCACGCGAACGCACAGGTCGAGGTTGTCAACCTATGTGATTGAAGCCCTTACCTAGAGATCACATAGAGAAAGAACTTCCCGCCTCAACTTAACACTACGCGATCGTGGAGTTACTCATGCGATCGCAATGAACAAAGATCTGCTGCTGGGAAACCAGAAAAACCAGCAAAGGATTAAGGCCAAAATATGCCCGTTTGAACACCTGAAACACACTTGAGGCCCCCGGGACCTCAACCAAACCTACCAACCTACCCTAATACCTCATTCAAACTTGTTCGAGCCTTAAAAACACATCTCATAACATCAAAATCATCAATTATGCATAGATTCAAGCCTAAGAATTTATGAAATTCCTAAAATTCACATTCGATGCCGAATCACGTCAAAACTCATCCGAATGACCTCAAATTTTGCACACAGGTCATAAATGACATTACGGACCTGCTTTCACTTTCGGAATTCCATTCCAATCTTGATATCAAAATTTTACCTATCGGCCGAAATCGCCGAAATTCTAACTTTCGCCAATTCAAGCCTAATTCTACAACAGAACTCGAAAACACATTCAGAACACGCTCCTAACCCCGAAATCACCCAACGGAGCTAACGGAGTTGACGGGCTTCCATTCCAGACCTGTCTTCACACAGTTCTAGCTACAACTCGATTTTTAAAGCTAAATTCCACATTTATGGACTATGTGTCCAAAATCACTCCGAATTTCACCCCTCAATGTTTCGACAAGTTCTAATAGCATAAATAGACATGGGAGAAGAAGTTATTAGAGAATCGGGGTGCTCACTCTCAAAACGACCGACCGGGTCGTTACAATTTTCTTAGTTGCTTAGGAGTGTGGGTTACCCCATTGGGAGTTGGTGTACTAATGGGGGCATAGGTCGTTCGGTCCGCTTGGTCGGTTTAATTAGGATTTGAGTAGAGTAAATGACTCTCAAGAATGGTTCTAATGGATTCAAGATTTATGTGTAACAATTGGGAATCTTCAGGATATGTATTTAGCTAGCAATTGAAATTCACGTTGGAGGGTGTCAAGACTTGTGGCATTTATACATTATTATGAATTCTACATTTCGGAATCAGGAAAAGGAAAGAATAGCTTAAATTCATAGAAAGTCTCTTTAGAGTAAGTGTTTCACTTGTGGTACTTTTGGGGTTCTTAAGAGAATATTCAGCGACTTATGAGCCTTGGGGCGGTGTGGTTTTGTGCTAGGGTATCACGTGGTATGTTTTGGTTGAGGATGTTGGTATTATGGCAAGGGGAAAGATCAATTTGAAGGTAACTCAGAAGGAACTCGGAGAGATAGGACAACTTGGTAGTAGGTTGGATCGGCATGGTAATGAGTACGGTCGGTTCTTCGGGTGCTTATGACGTGGTAAGATTCTGCGTGTGATTCGTGGCAATGCTTTTGGGTTTTGGCGACCTGCGTAGCTTGGTTGAGTTAGAGGGATTCAGTCCTGACGGGTTGGTTAAGTGAAAATAGATTTCGGAGAGTTCTTGATGGTCTCTACCATGGTTTGAGATGTATATTTCCTACTGGTGCGTGGGGCATGTGGAGTATTGTAATTTTCTCTAGAATGGAACCAAATGGAAAGTTTATAGCTAATTGAGTATGTAGTTGCTTGCGACTCCGAGTGTATTTTGAGATTTTTTGTATCTTTCATAAGGCGGCGTAATGGGTGCGATGTGAGGTGTAGTATTGAGATTTGCAGGTGCAAGATCGCGATGCGGTTTTGAAAGGAAGGTTCTAATTTTTAGGCAGAATGGACAATCTCAGGTGACCAGATAGATTATATTAATTCTAGATATGTCTTGTTGAAGGTGTAAGTTTCATAAGAGGCACTGTGTTTTGATTTATGGATACTTCATTAGTGTGTTAGAACTCTCCTTGTTGGTCGGCTGCGGACATTCAGATTTTTGCCTTGTAACACATACGGATTATAGGGGTATCCTTCGTGGTATGATCGTGAATTGGATAAGTATTAGACATTCAGGCGGCGAAGTTGAGATCGGGTATGGTGACTCATGTGTGCTATGGATTTGGAGATTAGGAACTCTAATGTGTAGATGATTTCATAGTTGTGAGCTGTGGAGACATAAACAAGGTTAGTCAGAGGTTAGTGTGTGTGGTGATTCTATCAGTGTGGACCTTTGAAAGGATAATTGTCTATTGTGGATGACCATATTGATTTGGGGTTCATAAGTAGGCCCAATTGGGATAGGTGTTTTGCACCGAGTCGGATTGGTTGGCTCCGTAGTGCTATTGTTGAGGGACGTGCCGTTCAGTTATTGTTGGGCTTATTTGTGTTCTGGAATGAGTTATGAGTTACTCTTCCAAGCTAAGAGCAGTTATGACTCGCTGGTTTTAGTCACACATGGTGCGGTTCTATTGTAGTCTTATAACAGAATTCGCGTGAGATGAGTAATTGGGTATTGCATGATTGAGGCGTATTGGTTATATTATTTCGAGTTTCGTGTGGCATGGTTGTTTAACAAAAGAATTAGATCCCTTGACTAAAGCTATTTTTAGAATGAACACGGGTTTCTGATAATCAGGAAATACTGATAATAACGAATGAGCAAGTAAATAAGTAATAAGATGCACAGAAAAGTAAAGTGTATTATGTGCGTAGTATGGATGTCCCTTACAAGTTAACTTCTATTCCCTTATATAGGGAATTCTTCAGTATAACGTCTACCTCTTACAATGATAACAAATTAATGACTAATTATTACATTAATGTAACGTTACAAAGAATAACCGTAACTGTTGCGTGAAGGTTATGTAACGTGTGGATCATCAATTGAAGATATTTGAATCTGCCTGTAGCTCTATCCGGATTCATTATGTCCGTGTATCTTCCTTGTCTCAATCAAGTTGAGTTTCCCGTAGCTGATTACCTCATAGGTATATAGTGTCGTGCCTCTTTGCCTCGCACCTCCTTATAGAGTCATGTCAAGTTGTCATGTTTTCCTTGGTCTACGTAACTGGCTGAATCATAAAGAATTATCATATGTGTGAAGCTCTTTTTTACCAATACAGATAGTCCCCCACTTACCATTTATTCATCGATTAATATTTGGTAAGTGGATACGCATTTATGGCGGGAATATTTTGTCGCCGCTTTACTTCGAAACATTGTATCCTTCTCTGAACATAGGCGTAGCTTGTTACTTCCATTTAATGCTTAATCCACGTTTCACCTCCGAGTTGGTTCTGCAATTACTCGGCGCCTTTTAGGGCTTTTTTCGGTTGCATCAGTCACGATGTGACACCTTCAATTATGATTTCAAATCATTGTTTTTCCCATTTTTGACGGTTGTCTTCAAGTATAAATACCCTTTCTCCTTTCTTTACTTTCATGGAAAACTTTCATTCTTTGTTTGGGAAGAACTTTTTGCTCGTCTTTGTAAATATGTCTTCATCGAACCAACCTAACGGAGTGATAAACGTTGATGATTTGGCCCCTTCTTCTGCTCCGACGCGGAGCCGGAGAGGTGGTAGATTGAAGAGTTTAAGTTCTACTACTTCAAGAGGTTTCTTCCTCTTCCGAGATTACTTCCCCTCCTTCTACTAGGTCTTTAATTTATCCAAGAGCTAGGGCTTCCAGATCTTTGTCTTGAGGTAGAAAACATCACGAACCTTTACGTGAACCCCGAGTAGATGAAATCATTCTTGCTGAGTTTACCTTTGCTAGGGATAATCAGATTCTTACAGATCAGTCGTCATCCCTTGATAGTGTCGATAGGTACCCCACCTTGATCGCCGAAGGTTTAATTCCTCTTGTTCGCAGGGACTGTTTTTGGGAGTCCGATTTTCCGGTCATCGTTCCGAATAGAAACCAAAGAATAACATCTTACAAGACGGGATACTATTTTGTTTATACCTACCCTTTTACTTTAGGGTTTAGACCTCCCATTGATCCAGTTATCATTGCGTTCTATCATTTTTTCGATATTTGCTTGGGACAAGTCGGTCCTCTTGTATGGCGGGTTGTTGCATGTCTCAGATGTTTAGCTACTTTAGCCTCAATTCCTTTCACCTTCAATCATTTTATTCATCTTTATTCCCCGACCTTATTTCGTCAAGGGATTTTTACTCTGGCTGCCAGGAGTAAAAGAGTGTTGGTGACCCCTGATGACGATAAGGATAGAGGTTAGTACCTTCAGTACGTTGCTGCACCTACTGCTGGTTTAGTAGGTGAAGAAAATCTTCCCTTCCTAGAGAAGTGGAATCGTGCACGTGAGTACATTTTAGCTCACACTTATTTTTTGCTTTAAGTGTTTTATTAACACCGTAGTTGTTTCTTCTTTTTTCAGCAATCATGGGTACTGTCGAGAATGTCTCCGGTATCCGTGGTTGGGTAGAAAAGCTGTTGTCGATTGCTCCGTTGGAGGAAAGGTCTTGGAAGTACTTCTCTGGGAAGTACGGTTGGAAAGTGAAAACTCACGGTAAGTAAAGCTTTTGTTTCCGCTTCTTTCCTTGCTCGAGCCTCTTTTTGTTGTTTACCCTTTTTCTTTTGACAGGGTTTCCCGCTCATGGGGTGTCTGCTCCATCCATTCCGAAATTGTCCCTGGCTCAAGCCCAGGAATTTATTTCTGGTTCTTCTTCTTCAAAAAGGAAGGTTGGTGGGTCTAGGACCTCAAAAGAAGAAGAAAAAGAAGAGGAAGGCACTTTGGTCCGTAGGGCGCGTAGAAGAAAGGTGATCTTAGATGTAGAGTCTACACCTGTGGCTGTGTCTCCTATGCCTAAAATTGGAATTTCTGCTTCCGAGGATGCTACCCCTTCGCCCGTGCATGATTCTGTTGATTATTTGTTTCGTGAAGGCTTTGGCCCCGTAGGTGATGAAGTTCCCTTGGCTTTTATTCCTCCTTATTTTAGTGAACTCCCCTTTACCGCTCCAGTTATTTCTTCTGCTTCCGTTACTATTCCTGCTCCTACCGTTGCTCTTGCTCCAGTGGATTTTTCGGCTCCTTCTATGTTCGTGGCTCCTACATCTCTGCCTGCTTCCGTGCCTTCTGTTAGAGAAGTAGGGTCTTCTAACAGGGAGATGAGGCAGGTGCTGATAGAGGTTCTAGCTGATGGGAGGTTTTTTAAAAACTCTGGCCAGCCTGATGTGTGGCTAAAACCCTTGATAGGCCCGACAGAGAGAGCCAAGGTAGATAGCAATAGTTCCCTTACATGGGCTAATGAGGTCGTGCATACTTCTTTAAAGCTAGAGTGCATTTTCTTGCATTTCATTCTTGTACATGTATTTACCGTATCTAATTGGTTATCTTTTTATAGATCAATCTTATAGGCACGGAGCTCATGAAGAGTATTTCTAACACGGAGCAAGAGATGAAAGAGTGGCATGCTGAAGCAAATAACTGGAAGGGGAAATATGATAGCTTAAGGCTCGACATGGAGGCCTTAGAAGAAGAAAAATGTACCTTGGAGCAGCAGATGAGAGTCATGGCGGCGGAGTTGGCAGTCGAGAAGGCTTCTTCCAATCAAGCGGGAAAAGATAAAAGTATCCTTGAGTCCTCATTTGCTGAGCAGTTGTCTCGTGCCTCAGAAGAAGTTAGGAGCTTGAAGGCCTTATTGGACCAAAAGGAAGAGTATTCAGGCGAGCTGGTGCAGTCACTCACCCAGACTCAGGAAGATCTCCGCAATTCCTTAGATAAAATTCGACTCCTGGAGAGATCTATCGCACCTTTAAGGGCCGCCAAAGATGTTATTGAGGCTGAGAGGGACGGGCTGAGAGCTGAAGTTATGATATAGGAGAAGGATTACGAAGCTCTTGAAGATGCGACAGCTATCGATGTTAGTTGGGCGTACATGAATTCACGCCTCGACACATTGACTGAAATGAGTCGAGAGTATTTCGACCTTAATGCTGAAATAGCTAAAATCAAGGAAGCCATGGAGAAGGCTCAACAAGGTCAGAATCTCTCTTCACCTGAAGGTGAGGATCCTGATGTTCAAGTCTCCCCGTCCCAAGTTGCTCCTGCTCCCTCTGTCAGTGAAGAAGTCAACCCCCCTACTGATGAAGTTTGAGAAGTTGGTTCCTCCCTTTTTTTTCTTTGTCCCAATTGGTGGTTACCCACAGTCCCATCGGGGGTAAATTTGGAACTCTTAAAGTCCCCAACTGACAACTTAGGGACACCATAATGTATAAACACTATATACGGCTAAGTATAAGTTAATACTTAGTTTTTACTTAGCC
>MDKH01235842.1:0-59223 GCA_005239495.1 Nicotiana undulata
TAGTCGTCTAGACTAGGTGCCATCACGAGACCCAGTCGGAGGGAGAATTGGGTCGTGACAAGTGCGATCGCAGAGGTCGGGCTGCGATCGCGTAGCTTTGGAGGTTGTTCAATTGCGATCGCGTGATGTTAGGTCGCGATCGCGTAGGGTTGGCAGGCCTGAGTCTGGGGTCACGCGTTGTTCTTCGCGAACACGGTTGATGGTTCGCGATCGCGTACGTTCAGGTAATAAGGAGCCGCAATCGTGTGGGCTTTGTTGCGATCACGGAGAGTATATTTGGGCAACTGAGGATTAGTGCATCGCGATCGCGATGTGGGTCCCGCGATCGCGATGTATAAGGACATGGGCAGTATTTAAATAAACCATCCGCAACCATTAACCCCTTTTCCACCATTTTTGAACGAGAAGAAGCTTTTGAGGCGATTTTTAAGAGAGAAAATCATTGTTCTTCATTGTGGTAAGTATTTTGGACCCTAAAACTCGATTATATGTGATTAAGGATCAAAATACCAGTGTTTAATTCATGAAAATCAGTAGAAAAAGGTGGAGTTAGGGCTTGAGATTATGAGACCTTTTAGGGACGATTTGAGGGGTCAAACGAACTCCGATTTTAGAGTTCTTTATATGTAAGGACTCGTGAGATGATGAAGAACATATTGGTATAAAATTTGTCGAGTTCCAAGAGGTGGGCTCGGGGGTCGGGTTTTGGCTAATTTCGATTTTTGTGCTAAAATTGATATTTTTAAATTGGAATTCATTCCTTTAGCATAATTTGATGATAAAAATCTGAACTTGGTAGATTTGGAGCACTCGGAAGTTGATTCGAGAGGCAAGAGGGTTGCAGAGTAACTTTTCGGGCTAGTTTGAGGTAAGTAATGTCTTTAAATCCTGTCCTGAGGATATGAAACCCCGGACTTTACATCCTTTCACGAAGATGGAGTGACGCACACACTAGTTGACGAGTGTGGGGCGTGCACGAATTGGTAAATTGAAAAAATGTACCGTTTTAGGCAACTATTGAGTCGCTAGACTACTTTTAAAGCTTATTCTCTATAGTACTACCATGATTTGATATAATTGGGTTGTAAGCCATGTTTGGGGCCTAGTGCCGACCTGTATTAACCCCTTGGGGGCTGTTATTACTGTTTTCCTCACTTTGAAACTATGATTTTACACTCAGTCTTTCTTGTGAAATTGTTGACACTCTTATTTGATAATATTACTATTTCTTGAAACGAAATACTATTTTGGGCCGAGAACCCTGCTTTATTCATGGCCCGAGTGGCATGTTGAGAGTGTCTGACTGAGTGAGGCCGAGGGACAATGTTGTGAGGATGTTATGATACGAGAGAGGCCGAGTGGAGTGATTTATGCCATGATGTGGCTTGTTTATAGCGCTTGGGCTGTAGGAGCCCCTCCGGAGTCTGTATACACCCCCAGTGAGCGCAGGTACCTACTGAGTGCGAGTGCCTAGTGATGAGTGATTGAGAGGCATGAGTGACAGTGAATCTGCCCGCGGGGCTGATACTAAGTGATGGTGAGGTGCTGAGGGAAATGTTATGAGAGATGAATATGGCCCGAGGGACAGTTTTACTATGATATTTTACTGAGTTTTGACTATGATTTACTTCATTTTTTAAACTGATATCACTGAGAGTTTTACTGAGAAATATTGGAAAATATATACTTGTTTCAAAGGATTTTTATGGAAACTGGTTTTCGAACTTATGTATTGATGTATACTTTGTGGAAACTTGGTATTTTACTGTTTTGTGGATTGGTGTATCTGTGTTGTGTGTTTCTTGTTCTCATATTGTGATTTATTTCATTACTACTGAGTTGGTGTACTCATTATTACTACCTGCACCCCTATGTGCAGATCCAGGTACTGGTTCGGAGCAGTAGTCGTCCGAGTTCGTTGTCATCAACTTTTGGGATTTCGAGGTAGCTGTCCAGCGACCGCAGCTTCTCCATTTCCCTTCCTTATTTAGTTTTAGCATTTCATTCATAGACATTGGTTATGACATTAGCAGAGTTATATTTTATTCTTAGATGCTCGTGATCGGTTGACTCCAGTCTTGGGGGATTTGTTTAGACAGTGGATTATGTTATAATTGCTTAAGACTTAAAGAAAAGTTTTACGCTCATTTTGCTGATTATTAATGATTTTGAGAACATTTATTAAAACGAATGTATGGCTATGTGGTGGTTGGCTAGCCTAGTTCCACGATAGGCGCCATCACGACCTGTTAGGATTTGGGGTCGTGACATGTATATCCATGTGTATCTGTGTGTGAGATACATGCATGATACATGAGTCATAAAAGAATTTTTTAAACTCAAGTTTAGCTATGATTTTTGATACCAAATCAATCCAAATCACTTTCAATCTTCCTCAAATTTTGTATATTCACTCATCTATATGTTTTCGATGAATTTCAACCATATCGATTTTTAAAATCTTGTATATTTTTTTATTTGTATTTCAGCGTTTTGTTTGCTACCTTATCCATGAAATTTTCTTTCCGTCTTGCATCTAATATCACTGATCACACTTTAAGATATGGAAGGATAAATTTGCAAATGATTCTCATAGAGAAAGAATTGTTATTTATCTGAATTGTTAATTTTTGTATTCACTTGACTAGTTTGGAATGGTATAGGAACACTTAGTTCCTTAAGGTTGGCCTTAAAGGCCAAGTTTGACTTCGGTCAACATTTTTAGTAAACGACATCGGAATCGAGATTCGAAGGTTCCGGTAGGTTCGTATGATGATTTCGGACTTGGGCGTGTGTTCGAAACGGGTTTTGGATGACCCAGGAGCGTTTCGGCGCCTAATAGTAAAATAAGGTTTCCTTAAGTTTAAACTTGAGGTTTGGAACGTGTTTTTGTGTTATCGAAGTCCAAATGGAATTCTGAGGTCGGGAATAGTTTTGTTATGTCATTTATGACTTGATTGGAAAATTTGGTGTCATTCCGAGTAGTATAGGTAGGTTCGGCGCATTAATAGCAAATTCAAGAACTTAAAGTTCTTAAATTTGATCCAATAGGTTTTGTGGTATGATTTTTAGATTTAGCATTGTTTCGGACGTTCCGATGGCTCCAGCGAGTCCGTATTATGATTTAGGACTTGTTGGTATATTTGGACGGGGTCTCGGGTGGGCCCGGATGCCATTTGAACATCGCGCGAGTCAAAAACCAGCCTTCAAATGACTGATGGTGCACCCGATCTGGTGCGACCGCACCTGCGGTGGGCTAGCCGCAGGTGTGAGACCGCTTCTGCGGTCCCAACTTTGCATGTGCGAACTCTGAGGGAGCTGCCTATTTTCCGCAGATACGGACCCCCTTTTCGCAGAAGCGGAGCCGCAGGTGTGGACTCCACTCCACAGGTGCGAAGCCAGACCCCCTTCCTATTTTCCGCAGATGCGAGATCGCATGTGCGATCCTTGAGCCGCAGGTGTGAAAAACTTGTAGGCAGTGAGGTCGTCTTAAATGCGAGACTTAACCATTTTTTAACTACTTTTCATCACTTTGGGCGATTTGGAGAGCTGGTGAAAAGGGGATTCAGCCTTGGAATCTTAAGGTAAGTAATTCCTACCACAAAATGAGTTTATTACTTGAAGTTTTGGGTAGATTAACACATTAGATTAGTGGAAAATCATAGTTTTAGAGTAAAACATAGGGTTTTGACAAAAATGAGAATTTGCCAAAAAATTGATTATGGAATCATACAAAAACTATATAATATTGATCCTTAGGCTATGGATGATTATTTCCTTCGAAAATTTCCGGAATCCGAGCATGTGGGCCCGGGGGTGTATTTTAGGATTCTTCAATTTAGGTTGAGATGATCATTTAAGTAGGAGAATTATGGACTTTTGAGCACAGATTGACTTGTTAATGTGATGTTTGGCTAGCTTCGAGTTCTTGGGCGACGAATTTGGAGTTTCAGACGCATTCTTGACCCGGAAGGTAGACTTGACACGAGGTAAGTCTCCTTTCTAACCTTGTAAGAGGGAATTGTTCCCATATGTGAATATATATAATTGCATGCTATTATTTGTGGGGGCTACGCACAGACGAAGTGACGAGAGTCCGTGCGTAGCTACTATTATGTTATGCCGGGAGTTTAGGATTCACAAGCATACCTTACGTGCCATATCTATAATCTTAAATGTTAATTTAGGTTGCCTAATATCCTTGAATTATTAAGTGAACATCTAGGAGATTACATTCTGAAATTTATATTATTGAATCCTTCTCTGTAAGTATATTCTCTACTGAATTTCCTGATTTCCTGTTAATTATGTGTATATATACAGGTACCCGCGTTGCATGTATGATTCGCGGCGAGGTAGCCCTACTATTATGTCAACCGCATCACATGTTCGATTCGTAAGCGGTGTAATAGATGCATCTATGGTTCGAGCCATTCTACCCTTCGGCAATGCACATTTATTTTCACGTCGTATCAGTCGTACGTTCACGACACGTTATGTGTTATTAGTTGTTTGGGTGTTCCGTGATTATGTATTGGTTGAATATCATGAACAATGAAAACTAGGTAATTTTCATGATAGAGAACTTGACATATAAAGGTATTTGTAAATGATATTTGATGTTCCTGTCTTCATTTTTATTCATGATTGTCATTCCTGCTTAGCCTTATATTTAAAACATATTATATTGACCCTAGTAAGTGTCACGTCGATCTCTCGTCACTACCTCTTCGAGATTAGGCGGGATACTTACTGGTTACATATTGTTTATGTACTCATGCTATGCTCTGTACTTAATTGTACATGTACTGAGGAAGGTGCATCTGGGTATCAATCCGGAGCCCGTTCCTGATCTATATCTCGTCGAGGCTTCACGGTGAGCTGCTTCTCTTGACGACTTCCATCAGCACTTTGGTGCTATTCTTTTGCCATTTCTGTCTATATTTACTCAGACAGTAGGACATACTTTTATTTCTTTTTGATATTATTCTACTAGATGCCTGTAGACTTGTGACACTAGTTCCTGGCACACACGTTAATAGGCATTAGTTTTGGGATGTGAAGGTTAAATTATGACTCTTATGGTTATTTCTGTTTGAGATTTGCCTAAGTCACTCGTCTTCAGTTAATGTCTTAAATTTAAATCAAGTAAGTGATAGAAAGGTTTTGCTAAATTAAACGAAACTCACTAGTAAATTAGTATTGACTTGCCTGACAACGGTGTTGGGCGGCATCGCGACGTGAGTTAGGATTTGGGTCATGATACATGGTATCAGAGCTTTAGGTTCACGTAGGTCTCATAATTTACGGGCAAACCCAATATAGTCTTGCGGATCGGTACAGAGACGTCTGTATTTATCTTCGGGAGGCTATATGGTATTAGGAAATCTCTCTTTATTCATCTTCTATCGTATAGTTGATGGTATATTAAATCTCACTCTTCTATTCTCTCACAGATGGTTAGGACGCACGCAACTGACGTTCCGGACCCAGAAGGGGCCGCTACCCCCGTCATCCGAGGCCGTGGTAGAGGTCGGGGGAGGGCACCGACCTGAGGTAGGGGACGAGGGCGTCCCTGAGTTGTTCCAGTTGCACCGCCAGTGGATCTAGTAGAGGATCCCATCACTAAGGAGCAGGGCGAGGTGCCTGCATCAGATCCTGCCCCGTTGGACTTCATGACGGCGCCGAGATTACAGGAGGTTATGGGCCGTATGATGCGGTTCATGGACACCATGACTCAGGCTGGTTTATTTCCAGCGGATCCGACCACATCTTAGGCGGGAGGGGGAGCACAGACCCCTACTTCCCAGGCCGCAGGTCATGCAGCAACAGTATATCAGACCCCGGGTACGCTACCCGTGGGCGGGGTCCAGCCAGTAGTAGCAGCACCTGAGCCCATACTAGCTACAGACGGTGATCCGCAGAAGTTATTGGACAGATGGACCAGAATACACTCTCCTATCTTCGGAGGGGAGCGTCATGAGGACGCCCAGGACTTTATTGATAGGTGCAGGGACAAACTGCACAACATGGGGATATTGGAGTCCCACGAAGTTGACTTCACTACTTTTTAGCTAGAGGGCAGGGCCCGCAGATGGTGGCAGTCCAACAGATTCTCCTCCCCTCACTTGGGAGCAGTTCACTCAGTTTTTCGTGGACAAATACATTTCACTCTTTGAGAGGGAAGAGCTGCGGTATTAGTTCGAGCTGCTAGAGCAGGGTCAGATGTCAGTGACCGACTACGAGGCTAGGTATTCTGAGTTGTCTCGTTATGCACTCATGATACTTCCTACTTATGCAGAGAGAGTGCAGAGATTTGTAGTTGGGTTACACTCAGGTATTAGGGCCAACATGGCCCGAGAGGTGGATATGGGGACTCCTTATCAGCTTGTGGTGGAGATTGCTCGTAGGATTGAGGGTTATTGGTCGAGGAGCAGAGAGCAGGGGCAACAGGATAAGAGAGGCTGGTTTTCTGGGGATTTTAGAGGTGCTCCAGCTAGGGGCAGAGGTCAGTTTGGTAGGGGCCAGCCTAGCAGGTCCTCATATTCAGCACCCCCACCACCACCTCGAGGTGCTCCTAAGAGGCCTTATTTCAGCGCCATGCCAGAGAGTTCTTATCACCCACCAGCCATTCAGGGTCCCTCCGGCGGGTATTCTGGTCATCAGGGGTCTTCCATTCCTTATTTCAGAGCTATGCCAGAGAGTTCATACCGTCCTCCAACTATCCAGGGTTCTTCAGGGTAGTAGGCTATGGTGCCGAGAGGTTGTTATGAGTGCGGGGACCCAGACCATATTAAGAGGACTTGTCCCAGGCTTCGGGGCAAGGCCGTGTGATAACTAGGATTTTTACCCTATTTTCTGCCCTCCCATGCTCAGGTTTTGGTTATAATTGTACACAAAATAGCCCCAAAAGCTTAGATGTTGCGCTTGTTGCAGGATTGAACCAAAAATGACGACAATATGTCAAGGATATGATCAAACAGGAGTGAATCTTGCACATGTACCAAAAAAACAACAAAGTGCCCAACTCAAGAGCCCCACCGCGGTCGCAGTCCATCTTTCGCGGACTGCGGTGGCAAACTTTAGAGAACCTGTTACAAGGCCAAGTCCCACCGAGGCCGCGGTCCATCTTTCGCGGTCTGCAGTGGCAAACTTCAGAGAACCTGTTAGAAGGCCAAGTCCCACCGCGGCCGTGGTCCATCTTTCGCGATCCGCGGTGGCAAACTTCAGAGAACCTGATACAAAGCCAAGTCCCACCGTGGCCGCGATCTATCTTTTGCGGTACGCGGTGGCAATCTTCAGAGGGACCTTCACAAGCATTCTCCCACCGCGGCCGCGGTCGAGCATTTTCAGAGACCCAGAAGTGAAGGCCCATGCTCTCCACCACGGACCGCAGTCAATTTTATGTGGTCCGCGGTAACCCCGTAGGGGAAATTTTGTCCAAAATTTTGGCTGAGTATAAATAGCATATTTTATAATTTTCTTAGATCATCTTTTGCATCAGTGAATAGACCAGCTCGTGAATAGTGTTCTTTTTCATCTTGTTGTTATTTTCTTGTGATTTTAACATTGAATCTGTGTGGATTGTGTTATAAATCATTAGTATGGGTTCTATTTCATCTCTTTCATTGAATTTATCTTTGATTATGAGTAGCTAGACCCATTAGCTAGGGTTGTGGCTCAATCCTAGTGTGGATATTTGATGGGTTTCTAAAATTAGGGTTTGGATGTTTATGGGTGTTTGCTATTTGGGCTAATTTAGGGTGCTTATTGCTATAATTGGTGGTTGCAAACACTAATTGATGTTCAATTGACTTGGGTCCTTCTTGAGAAAGAGGACTTGAGTTAGAAAATTGGTCCACCAAGAAATTAGGACATAATCAAGAGATTGGTAGTCTCAATCAATTGGGTTGAATCTAGAGATGGTAAAACCCTACTTAAGTCTTAATTAACGGGTTAAACCTCGAGAGAGTAATACCCTACTTGAACCTCAATTGCTTGCATATTTGACACCCAATTGGCCTCGAGAGAGGTAATTAGGGCCAAAACCACTCAAACTACTGAGAGGTATATAGTGAGCAATTTCGTGCATTGGTTATAGCATAATCCCTAATTAACATCCTTGCCTTAGGAACTTGAAATCCGTTGAGTATTCGCCTAGGTAAAAGTTATAACCCTAGTGCCTTTATTAACATAAGAAAACAACTTCAAAACAAATTAGTTAGTTAATTTGCACTCAACAATAGTATAATTCTTAGTCGTTAATTGAAAACCACCAAAATATGAGAAGTGTAATCAGAAACACGAGGATCTACTAGCTCACATAGACACTCACTCCAATTGTTGACTCCCTGAGGATTCGATCCCGACCTATCGGATAAAATATGCACCGACCCTTGTCTTCCTACTCTTATAGTAGTGAGGGTAAGAGCAGATCACTTTTTGGCGCCGTTGCTGGGGAGTTAAGACGGTGTTGATTATCCACGTGTCTAGTAGCGTTAAGTATTTTTCTTTCCTTCTATTTTTAACTTTTTTGTTTAATCTACTCAGGTGAAATATGGCGGATCCAATGGGAAACGTTATTGCGGGGGAGGAGGTATATGATATTCAAGAGGATGAAATCAATCAATTACCTCTACAAAGAAGGGGCTGGCAGGCCAATCTACAAGATGATATCCGATACCCTCCCCCGCCCCCACCTCCTAGAGCTGCCCATCGGGTCCTTCCAAACGAGGGATATGCTAGTGCTATTGTCCCGCCGAGGATTCGGGCGGGGAACTTCCAAATTACAAACGTGATGCTCACCCTCCTAGAGCAACGAGGGTATTTCACCGGAGCCGCACACCAGAATGCCTATAAGCATCTCAAGGGCTTTGTAGATACTTGTTGGGGAAGTAAACAAACAAATGTATCGGAGGATGCATTACGACTCCGGTTGTTACATTTCTCTCTTCGGGGGAAAGCCCTTGATTGGCTCGAGCGTCTTCCCAACCATTCAATATCAACTTGGGATGAGCTCGCGGACAAATTCATTGCCAAATTCTTTTCCCCGATCCATATGGTGGCACTTCGTGATGAAATATTGGCCTTCAAACAAGAACCCAATGAGCCCTTACATGAGATATGGGAGAGATATAGGACCATGGTTAAGGAATGTCCGAACAACGACATGACTGAAGCCATGATTCAACAGACTTTCTACCGAGAGATCAACACCATGAATCAATGTGTGGTCAATCAGTTGGCCGATGAAAATTTTATGAAGTTGACTTATCCCGAGGCATGTGAGATTCTAGATGAGATGGCTGACACATCATCGGCTTGGCAAAGTAGAGCTAATGTACCTCAGGGTGAGACCGGTGTGAATAATCTCCATAAAGAGCTCCAAGAACAAGGGCAAGCAATTGCCGAGCTCACTACTACTATGAACCAACTTGCCAAAGCCCAACTCCAACAATTGCAAGGGCCGAAGCAAGTGAATGCCATGGAAGGAGTGAACGTGTTAGGAAATCAAAGGAGACCTAGGGGGAACTCCAAGCAAAACCATAATGATCAAGGTGACCAAGGGCCTAGTGGGTATGGCCAAGAAGAAAGGTATGATGACCAAGGGGAAGATGTGATATATGCAAACAACTATCAAGGTCAAGGCAATAGTCAAAACAACAATCAAAATTGGAGAAACCAAGGAAACAACCAAAGTTGGGGGACTCAAAGACCAAGAAATTGGAATAGCAATAACAATGCTCAGAATTGGGGGAATAAAAATGATCGTCAATGGGGGAACAACAATGAACGACAATGGGGGAACAACAATGATGACAATTGGAATGGAGGCAATAACAACAACAACTGGGGAGGCAATGGTAACCGGGGGTCGGGCTTTCAAAGGCCCCCGATGTACCAACAACCAAGCAACCCACCTCCGTACCAAGCTAAAGGGAAAAGTTCATCGAGCACGGATATGGGTAGAACTGAAAATATGTTCAAGCAGATGATGGAGAGAAATGCAGACTCCAATGCTCATTTGGCCTCTCACAATACCTCCATTAGGAACCTTGAAGTACAAATGGGCCAAATTTCTCATGCCTTAAATACACGCCCAAAGGGTGCACTACCGAGTGATACGGTGGTGAACCCCAAGGGTGGGAACAATAACAATACCGGTCATGCCATGGCGATGACCACACGAAGTGGAAAAGGTGGTGAAGAAAGTTCTTCTAGGAAAAAGAAGATTATTGTTGATGATGATGATATGCCCCAAGGAGAGTTACCGGTTGAAGTGGAACAAGTGGTGGATGAGCCAACTACAAGAGAGGTAAGAATTGATATACATGAAAAAGGGGAGGAGTTGGAAGGGGACGTGAACCCGTCTAGGGAACACATGATTGATATGCCGGAATTGGTGGTCCCACAAGCCAAGGCACCATTGCTTAGTCCACCTCCCCCCTACCCTCAAAGATTGGCCAAACAAAAGCAAGACTCAATTAAAGAAGTTTATTGATATGATGAAGAGTCTCACCATCAATGTCCCGTTTGTTGAGGCCTTGGAACAAATGCCCGGATACGCTAAGTTCATGAAGGACTTAGTCACTAAAAAACGGTCCATGGAGTGTGAAACCATCAAGATGACTCACCAAGTGAGTGCTATAGTTCACTCCATGGCACCAAAACTTGAAGATCCGTGTGCTTTTACCATTCCTTGCACGATCGGGAAAGCGGACTTTGCCAAAGCCTTGTGTGATCTTGGAGCAAGTATTAACTTGATGCCCTACTCATTTTTCAAGACTTTGGGAATCGGGCAACCTAGGGCGACCTCTATGCAGTGCCAAATGGCGGATAGGTCAATGAAAAGGCCCCTAGGTATAATTGATGATGTGCTTGTGCGGGTGGACAAATTCATATTGCCCACGAATTTTGTCATTCTAGATTGTGAAGTATATTTTGACGCCCCCATTATCTTAGGAAGGCCATTCCTTACCACAGGAAAGGCCTTGGTTGATGTTGAAGCAGGGGAGCTCACTTTTCGAGTGGGCAATGAGAAGGTGGTCTTCTATGTGTGTAAATCAATGAAGCAACCCAACAATACTGTGTGCTCTTTTATGGACCTCATGAGAGAGGTTATTATTGATGATGCAAGTGCTATGATCCATGTTGATGATCCAGTGGAGTTGGTCTTATTGAATCATGAGGACTCCATGGTGGATGGTATTATTGAAAGTACCAATGCCCTTCAAGGCATGGGTGCTTACTCCTATGGTCCCAGAAAGCTATCTTTGGACTTCGAGAACCGAAAGACTCCACCAACAAAGCCCTCCATCGAAGAACCTCCAAATCTGGAGTTGAAGCCACTACCTTCCCACCTCAAGTATGAATATCTTGGTCCATCTAGCACTTTACATGTTATTCTATCCTCTTGTCTAACCCAATTGCAAGTAGACTCAACTTTAAATGTGCTACGGAGGAAGAAGAAAGCAATAGGGTGGACTCTTGCGGATATTCGGGGTATTAGCCCCGCCTTTTGCATGCACAAAATCATATTGGAGGATGGAGCAGAGCCCTCCGTGGAACATCACAGGAGACTCAACGAGTCAATGCAAGAGGTGGTGAAGAAGGAAATCATAAAATGGCTCGATGCAGGAGTTGTCTATCCAATTTCGAATAGCGCTTGGACTTCCCCGGTCCAATGCGTTCCAAAAAAGGGTGGAATGACGGTGATAAAAAATGACAAAAATGAGCTCATTCCCACAAGAACGGTCACCGAATGGCGAGTGTGTATGGACTACCGCAAGATCAACAAGGTGACCTGCAAGGACCATTTTCCTTTGCCATTCTTGGATCAGATGTTGGATAGGCTTGAGGGTTGGGCATTCTACTATTTTCTTAACGGGTATTCTGGCTACAATCAGATTTTGATCGCCCCAGAGGATCAAGAGAATACCACTTTTACTTTCCCATATGGCACTTTTGCCTTTGCCCGTATGCCATTCGGACTTTGCAACGCACCAGCCACTTTCCAAAGGTGCATGATGGAAATATTCACCGACATGGTGGAGGACTTCCTTGAAGTGTTTATGGATGACTTTAGCATCGTAGGGGATTCTTTAGATGAATGCTTGTGTAATCTTGATAGGGTCCTTGCTCGATGCAAAGAGACGAACTTAGTATTGAATTGGAAAAAATGCCACTTTATGGTGGAAGAGGGAATTGTATTGGGCCATAAGACATCAAGAAATGGCATTGAAGTTGATAAAGCAAAAATTGAAGTGATCTCAAAGTTTCCACCACCTACTTCAGTTAGAGGAGTCCGGAGTTTCCTTGGTCACGCCGGTTTTTATAGGCGTTTTATCAAAGACTTCTCTAAGGTGGTATTACCATTGTGCAAGTTGCTTGAGAAGGATGCTAGATTCCATTTTGATGAACATTGTATGCATGCCTGTGAACTTTTGAAACACAAGCTCACTACTACTCCTATCATCACGGTGCCAGATTGGAGCTCACCCTTCGAGCTTATGTGTGATTCGAGCGATGTAGCTGTGGGTGTTGTGCTGGGCCAGAGGGTGGACAAGATTTTTCACCCTATCTACTACGCTAGCAAGACAATGAATTTTCCCCAAATGAATTACACGGTCACAGAGAAGGATCTTTTGGAAGTAGTATTTGCTATGGAGAAATTTCGTCCTTACGTGTTGGGTGCTAAGGTCATAGTTCACACTGACCATGAAGCACTCCGGTATCTCATGACTAAAAAGTATTCCAAAGCGAGGCTTATGCGTTGGGTATTATTGCTTCAAGAGTTTGACTTGGAGATAGTGGATAGAAAAGGAAGTGAAAACCAAGTGGCAGACCATCTTTCTCGGTTGGAGGAGCAAGGTCGACCTTGTGATGGACTTGAAATCAATGACAGTTTCTCTGATGAGCAACTTCTTTCGTTGTCAATGCGAGAAATGCCATGGTTTGCTGATATTGCCAATTATCTTGTCACCGGCGTTGTCCCTTGTGAGCTCTCTTCTAACCAAAGGAAGAAGCTTAGGAGGGATATCTTGGACTTCTATTGGGATGACCCATACTTATTCAAGATTTGCACTGATGGGGTCATCCCGAGATGTGTACCGAAAGAAGAACAAAGGTTTATTCTTGAGTCTTGCCACTCCTCACCGTATGGTGGTCATCATGGAGGGACAAGAACTGCTTCAAAGGTGCTTAGCTGTGGTTTCTTTTGGCCTACATTGTATAAGGATGTCGGTGATCTAGCTAAAAGGTGTGATAAGTGTCAAAGAGTCGGGGGGATTTCCAAGAAAGATGAGATGCCTCTAAATTCTATTTTTGAAGTGGATATTTTTGATGTTTGGGGTATCGATTTCATGGGCCCATTTGTGAGCTCTTGTGGGAACACGTACATTCTAGTGGCGGTGGATTATGTTTCTAAATGGGTTGAAGTCGTGGCTTTACCCAACAATGAGGCCCGGAGTGTTATTTCTTTTCTCAAGAAGAAAATCTTTACTAGGTTTGGCACACCTCGTGCTATAACCAGTGATGGGGGGTCACATTTTTTGCAACAAAGCCTTTGATACCTTGCTTTCCAAGTATGGTGTCAATCACAAAGTCACCACCCCCACCATCCTCAGGCAAGAGGCCAAGTGGAAGTCTCTAACAGGGAAATAAAGAGTATATTGTCAAATACGATCAATGCTAATAGGACCTATTGGGCGAAGAAATTGGATGATGCTCTTTGGGCTTACAAGACCGCTTACAAGACCCGATCGATATGTGTCCATACCGGTTGGTCTTTGGGAAAGCTTGCCACATTCCGGTGGAATTAGAGCACAAGGCTATGTGGGCCTTGAAAAATTTGAACCTTGAATGGGACGTGGCGGCTAACCTACGTGTGGAGCAACTAAATGAACTCGATGAATTCAGATTCCATGCGTGCTCCATTTCATCCTTGTACAAGGACAAGATGAAGTACCTTCATGACAAGTATGCTCGAGGCAAGGAGTTCAAAGTTGGTGACTTGGTTCTACTGTTCAATTCTCGGTTGAGGCTATTCCCGGGAAAACTCAAGTCAAAATGGAGCGGGCCTTTTGAAGTGGTGCTTGTGACCCCGTTTGGTGCTCTTGATCTCAAAAACAAAAGTGGAGAAATTTTCAGAGTCAATGGACACGGGGTCAAGCACTACCTTGGCAAGATTGATGACAACCACGTGGTAGCACTTCTTCATCTTACATGATCTTGGTAACATACGTCGTGCCGCGACATTAAATCAGGCGCTTCTTGGGAGGCAACCAATGTGTCGTTATTTTTGTTCTTCTTTGATTATCTTGGTAGTATAGGATTCATTGTTGCACTAACTGATTTTTGGATGTTGTAGGATGATTTTGACACAGGAAATATGCTAAGTATGAAAAAGAACCTGCTCTCTGAAGTTGGCACCGCGGCCGCGGTCACTTTTTCGCGGTCCGCGGAGCCCTCTTGCACTGGAAGTATCTCTCTGAACCTTGCTCCGCGGTCGCGGTCCTCTTTTCGCGGTCCGCGGAGCCCAAGTACTGGGAAGCACCCCTCTAAAGTTACCTCACCGCGGCTGCGGTCCAATTTTCACGGTCCGCGGTGACCGTTGGACTTAAGCTCGTTGACAGTGCATGACTGCGGACCACGGTCAATTTTTCGCGGTCCGCGGTGGGTAAGTGTAGTGGTCCCCAGTCCTCCTCTATAAATAGACCATTAGGGTTTCATTTCACACTTTACGCACTCTCACTCCTCAGAGCTTTATTTTCATTGTGTCTCAACCCAATAATTCCAAGTTGCATTTTCATTTATCACCACTTCATCCAAGCATCTAGTAAGTGTAATTATGATTAATTAACTTTTTAATTTTATTATTTTCTTCCTTATTTGGTAGATTAACTTCTTAATTTTATTATTTTCTTCCTTATTTGGTAGAATCATGTTAGGTTAGTTCAAATTTATCATTTTAGACCCTTTGTATCTAATTGCAATGTTTAAACACGTAGGATTTTTACTAAATGGCCATTTGAACGTGAAAATGGATAAATATTTGAAACCCTAGGTGATCGTATGAGTGCGGTTCGCGGTCCCTTTTTCGCGGACCGCGGTGTTTGAATCTTACCATCCCATCAATGATCGCGGATCGCAAACCCTTTTTTGCGGTCCGCGGTGCTTAGATTCAGAGAGGTCAGTTAAGTATCAGTCCTTCACTGCGGACCACAGTCGTTTTCTCGCGGTCCGCGGTCCTCCTTCTGCAGATCAATTCTTCCTTCTGTCTTCTAATATGCTCTCATGTTCTAGCTACTCTTTGTGACCTAACAATGTTTACATGTTTGCAATTGCAGAAAATGGTCCAATCACGAGGCGGAGGTCGTAAACCAACGGGCAGGGGTGAATCATTCGGGGGGAGAGGCAAGAAAATGATAAAGCTTGATCCAAAGGTCCGGGAAGAAATGAAAAGAACAAGGAAAGCTATACAAACATTAGACAAAGCTGCTTCCCACTCGAACATTGATTATGTCCCCTCCGAAGCCTCGTCGGAATCTATTCCGGAGTACGTCGAAGACTTCCCGGAAAGGTTTCGGCTGACCAATGAACCATCAGACTCTCCCCCTGCCCAAGCATCTACACACTCTGAGTCAGCTGAGGGCTTAGTATCCGGGAGTGGCCACACGGACTCTACCTCACTTACAGCTTCCTTGTCAGGGGAGCATTCTGGAGATGAAGAGGGAGGTGAACCCCAAGTTGGGGGGGGGGGGGGGAACACACAAGGAAGCCAGTTATATGGGAAGACAGATTTGTTAGTGAACTGACTTTTCATCAATTCCGGGATTGGTGGCCCAAGAGAACACTCATAGTGGAGCACAAGTTCACGATCAAAGATTTATTGCCTCACAACCCAAATGTGAAGAGGCAGTTTACTGAGATAAAAGGCTGGGTTTACTTTTGCTCTTACCTACCGGATGCCAATGAGCACCTCGTAAAGGAGTTCTACACCAACCTGGCATTTCTGCAAAAAGACTCCAAGGCAACAATGGTAAGAAATATCACGGTGCCTTTTGACGAGACGACTCTGAATGCTTATCTAGAGATGGACGAGGTGGATGACTCCCTTTATCAGGAGAAATTAGCTGAGAAAGATGCAACTCGAAACTGGCTAGCTATGCACTTAGCCATACCTGGGGAGACTCCTGATTGGTTGCCAGTTGGGAAGTCCATTTTCAGGAAGAGCCTGAACTTTGAAGCTAAGGGATGTGAAACATTTGTGTGCAACAGGATAGATCCAACATTTCATGAAAACACCATTCCACTCCGGCGGGCTGTGCTTATTGCTTCCATCATGGCGGGGTTCCCGATCAATGTCGGGAATATCATGTCCACCGTCATCAACAGGGTGGTGAATGATGGTGATAATTCTTACCCTTTGCCTAACTTCATTACTATGTACTTTGAGGATCATGGGGTGGACAAGAAGCGCTTCGATGTCAAAGTGAAGCCAAAAACTGATTTCTCATGGTACGATTTGCAAGACGAGGACAACCCTAAAATGAAGTTCAAGGGTAAATCCACTGCTTCCACTCGCCAGTCTGAAGAGCCAATGGTTGTAGTGGAGTCATCTCAGCCTCATCCAAACATTCCTGAGAGGCCAGGCCCATCCACTTTTGTCGACCCAGCCAGTATCAACAACTGGATGCAGACAGCTACTTTTAAGCTGTCTGTGATTTCTACGTCTGTGGCAGCTCAGGCCACTCCTCCACCACCACAGGTACCCCAGTCCGTTGAGGACACGCTAAAGGAAATTCTGGAAAACCAGAAAAAGATCTTGGAAGCTGTGGCGGCACATGAGAAAGCACTGACGAAGCTCACAAAGGAAACAAAGAAGTTGAGGCGCACTCGTGCTTCAAAGGAGTCAGTGGCCAAACCGAGGAAAGAGGTGGATAAGCTGAAGGGGGATCAAATACCCTTGGACCTGTTGTTCCCGGACCCATCTGCCCAGCCAGAGCAGCTACCAGAGCAGGAGCAAGAGCCCGATAGGCCAGCAAAGCGAAGGAGGGTGTTGCCCCGTACAGAGGGCATTCAGCTAGTTTTGGCAGACCCACCAGTACAGGTTCAGGGTACGGAGCAGACCCAGCCCTGGGTTCAGGAGGCTGAGAGCACAGAGGGACAGTACCAGCCACCACCACAGGCACAGGACCCCGCACCAGCCGAGGGCCAATATGGAGTTTTCTTTACTCTCTCTCTCTCTCCCCCATTTTTGAGCTCTTTTTTTATATATAGCATTGAGGACAATGCTAACTTTTAGTTAGGGGAGTGTCCCTGTAGTGATATTTTGATTTGATGATGGTGATTATATAATGCAGACAATATTTTCTTGTTTATTATGCTTTATTTTCATTTTTGGTATGTAAAAAACTTTACCATTTCAACACTTTTATGAATTTTCACTTTTGGTATGTATAAAGTTGCCTCCCATTGTATATATTCATCCCCTTATGTATATTCGACTAAACCCCTCATGTATATATTCATTCTATCCTACGTATTTTACTTTTCGCACTTTTCCGTTTTATAACTTCTTATTTTTCTTTCATAGCTTCTTATTTGGAATTTTTCGTGTGCAATAAGCCTTTGGTTTTCTTAACGCCACGATTCTTTCCAAAGGTTGAATTCGTGTGAACCGGATGGCTCTTCCCGAGGATGGATGGTGTGACAGCTTTCTTAAGGGTTTGAGTCTGTTTTTTTTGTTATTTCCCTTTTGTTTTTATTTTTCTTTCTTTTTAATAATAGTGAATAAAGGTGCCTCAATAAAAGCTTCACTTGGGCCTAACACATTTGCCTTTGATCCCATTGTCAAAAATAAATCGTTGTGTTTAGGATGATGAAAGTTGTGATCTTGAGACTCTTGTGTTGGCCGATAATCATCAAGTGGTTTTTCGGGACCATTGTGATGCTCAAATCTTGACTAAGGTCGTTGTTGGACCCCGACTCTGTTTCTGTAGCAATCCCATAGCTAGAGTGGTGAGATTTTGAATTGCAAGTCCACGTCCCGTGCCATTAGTCTAGAACTTGCCCTGAATGTTTGTCTAGGCGAAATCCTAAGTGTAATTTGACTTGAGAAGTGACTATAGGCTTTCCTTGATCCGAATAGTGAATTGAACATTTCTATGGCCTACCAAAAACAAATTCCCTAGTCAACCATTTTGAGCCTTAGACCCCTTCTTTAAAAAACCATGCTACAAGCCTTCACCCATTTTGACCCTCTCTTGGCACCCAATCTTTCCTTAGCACTAGGAAAAAGTATAAGTTTGGGGGAGAGACGAGGGACGCAATAAAGTGAAGAAGGCACAAAAAGAACGAAAAGGAAAGTCAATGAAAAAGAAAAGAAAAGAAACATCAAAGAGTCAAAAAGAATGAACAAGTGGAAGAAATAAAAAGGGAATCAATGAAAGAATGGTGATCAAAGGTGTGGAATGCCTAGAAATAGGGAAAAATGAACTGAATGAACAAAATGGCGTGACAGTACGTCTCTCCAACCCTTCAGAAAGAGGTATAATGACTCAAAGAGTCAAGAAAATGTGAAAACAAAAATGAAGTGCTTAAGGAAAGATAGAGCTCACTTTGACCAAATACTTCCTACCCTTGACCAAAATCCTTCATCATGTGTCCACAAAAGCCCTATATGATCTTGAGTTGAATGAAACTTACATTAGTGGTGACTTACATAAGGGGCAAGCCTATGGTACTTTGAGCTGGACTTGAGTCTTTTCTTGGAGAGAGATGAGTGAACTCCCATTTTCCTCGTTCTGAGCGTTACTATTCTAAAGTGAGGTGCTTAGGGAGAGTTGTGGAGTACGAGTTTGGGTTCCACAATGACCGAAGTGGTAATTAGAGTTTTGTTGATGAGTCGTGTCAACTCTTGATGCTCTTGTATCGCAGTTGAAACCAGGGTTTTAAAAGGTTCAAATATTGTTAATGATTCATTTGCATTAAGGTCTATTGTTAGTCTCAATTAATGCTAGATGAGGTTACCTTAGGACAGCCGGACTTTCTTGGAACCATTCATAGGGTGAGGCTTACTTTGTTTTCTTGAGGACAAGCAAAAGCTTAAGTTTTGGGGAGTTTATAACTAAGATTTTTACCCTATTTTCCGCCCTCCCTTGCTTAGGTTTTGGTTATAATTGTACACAAAATAGCCCCAAAAGCTTATATGTTGCGCTTGTTGCAGGATTGAACCAAAAATGACAACAATCAGTCAAGGATATGCTCAAACATGAGTGAATCTTGCACAAGTACCAAAAAACAACAAAGTGCCCAACTCAAGAGCCCCACCGCGGTCGCTGTCCATCTTTCGCGGACCGTGGTGGAAAACTTCGGAGAACCTGTTACAAGGCCAAGTCCCACCGCGGCCGCGGTCCATCTTTCGCGATCCGCGGTGGCATACTTCAGAGATCTTGTTACAAGGCCAAGTCCCACCGCGTCCGCGGTCCATCTTTCGCGGTCCACAATGGCAAACTTCAGAGACCTGATACAAAGCCAAGTCCCACCGCGGCCGCAGTCTATCTTTCGCGGTCCGCGGTAATCCCGCAGGGGAAATTTTGTCCAAAATTTTGGCTGAGTATAAATGGCATATTTTATAATTTTCTTAGATCATATTTTGCATCAGTGAATAGACCAGCTCATGAATAGTGTTCTTTTCATCTTGTTGCTATTTTCTTGTGATTTTAACATTGAATCTCTGTGGTTTGTGTTATAAATCATTAGTATGGGTTCTATTTCATCTCTTTCATTGAATTTATCTTTGATTATGAGTAGATAGACCCATTAGCTAGGGTTGTGGCTCAACCCTAATGTGGATATTTGATGGCTTTCTAAAATTAGGGTTTGGATGTTTATGGGTGTTTGCTATTTGGGCTAATTTAGGGTTCTTATTGCTATAATTGGTGGTTGCAAACACTAATTGATCTTCAATTGACTTGGGTCCTTCTTGAGAAAGAGGACTTAAGTTTAGAAAATTGATCCACCAAGAAATTAGGACATAATCAAGAGATTGGTAGTCCCAATCAATTGGGTTGAATCCAGAGATGGTAAAATCCTACTTGAGTCTTAATTAACGGGTTAAACCTCGAGAGAGTAATACCCTACTTGAACCTCAATTGCTTGCATATTTGACACCCAATTGGCCTCGAGAGAGGTAATTAGGGCAAAACCACTCAAACTACCGAGAGGTATAGAGTGGGCAATTTCGTGAATTGGTTATAGCATAATCCCTAATTAACATCCTTGCCTTAGGAACTTGAAATCTGTTTGAGTATTTGCCTAGGTAAAAGTTATAACCCTAGTACCTTTATCAACATAATAAAACAACTTCAAAATAAATTAGTTAGTTAATTTGCACTCAACAATAGTATAATTCTTAGTCGTAAATTGAAAACTACCAAAATATGAGAAGTGTAATTAGAAACACGAGGCTCTACTAGCTCACATAGACACTCACTCCAATTGTTGACTCCCTGAGGATTCTATCCCGACCTATCGGGTAAAAGCTGCACCGACCCTTGTCTTCCTACTCTTATAGTAGTGATGGTAAGAGCAGCCTTGTTCATATGTATCACCCTTGTTTGCTCGTTTCTTGGATATTCCTCACGAGTCTTTGGGTACTCTTATTTATGTGTCCACTCCTGTGGGCTATTCTGTGGTGGTAGACCGGATTTATCGGTCTTATGTGGTTACATTCTGTGGATTCGAGACCAGAGCGGACCTCCTGTTGCGTATGGTTGATTTTGAGGTCATCCTGGGTAAGGACTCTCTATCTCCCTATTATTCCATTCTATATTTCCATGCCAAGACTGTTACTCTAGCCATGCCCTAGTTGCCGAGATTGGAGTGGAGAGGTTCCTCAGTTAGTGCAGCTAGTCGGGTTATTTCTTTCCTGAAGGCTCGACGTATGGTCGAGAAGGGTTGTTTGGCTTATCTTGCTTATGTGCGGGACACCACCGTCGAGTCTTTGATGATTGATTCAGTGCCGGTAGTTCGAGAGTTTGCTGATGTATTCCCTTCAAACCTTCCAGGCATGCCACCGGATCGTGACATTGATTTTTGCATTCACTTAGCTCCAGGAAACCACCCTATATCTATTCCCACATACCGTATGGCTCCGAAGGAATTGAAAGAGTTGAAAGAACAACTTGAGGAGTTGTTGTCTAAGGGGTTTATCATACCGAGCATATCGCCTTGGGGTGCTCCAGTGTTATTTGTGAAGAAGAAGGATAGGAGTATGCAGATGTGTATTGACTACCGCTGGTTGAACAAGGTCACCATCAAGAACAAGTACCCTTGCTGTGTATCGATGATTTGTTTGACCAGTTGCAGGGTGCTCGGGTGTTTTCTAAGATTGACTTGAGATCGGGATACCATCGGCTAAAGATTCGGGACTCAGATGTTTCGAAGACTGCCTTTCATACGAGATATGGTCATTATGAATTCCTGGTGATGTCCTTTGGAATTACTAATGCCCCAGCAACATTTATGGACTTGATGAACATGGTGTTCAGGCCTTATATTGATTCTTTTGTCATTGTCTTTATTGATGACATTCTGATTTACTCACGTAATCTGGGGGAGCACGAGGAGCATTTGAGATTTGTGCTCCAGACTTTGCGAGAGCAAAAGATGTATGCTAAGTTCTCCAAATGTGAGTTTTGGTTGGATTCTATGTCATTCTTGGGACACGTGGTATCCGGAGAGGGTACCAAGGTGGATCCTAAGAAGATTGAGGCAGTTCAGAGTTGGCCACGCCCTACTTCAGCTACAGAGATCAGGAGCTTCTTGGGTCTGGCAGGTTATTATTGCCGATTTGTGGAGGGTTTTTCATCCATTGCAGCTCCTCTGACTAGATTGACCCAAAAGAATTCCCCATTCCGATGGTCCGACGACTATGAGGCGAGCTTTCAGAAGCTCAAGACAACATTGACCTCAGCACCCGTTCTAGTATTGCCTTCCGGTTCTGGGATGTATACAGTTTATTGCAACGCTTCACGCGTTGGTTTGGGTTGTGTGTGTATGCAGGAGGGGAGAGTTATTGCCTATGCTTCACGGCAGCTGAAGTTTCATGAGAAGAATTACCTTGTGCACGATTTGGAGTTGGCGGCGATTGTTCATGCTCTTAAGATTTGGAGGAACTACTTGTATGGGGTGCCTTGTGAGGTTTATATAGACCACCGCAGTTTGAAGCACTTATTCAAACAGAGGGATCTTAATTTGAGGCAGCGTAGGTGGCTTGAGTTTCTGAAGGATTATGACATCATCATTCTTTATCATCCAGGCAAAACGAATGTTGTTGCAGATGCCTTAAAGCAGGAAGGGGGAGAGTATGGGTAGCTTGGCTTTCATTTCAGCGGAGAAGAGGCCACTAGCTTTGGACATTCAATCCTTGGCTAATCGCCTGGTGAGGTTGGACCTTTCAGAGCCCAGTCGAGTTCTTGCACGTGTGGTTGCTTAGTCTTCATTATTGGGGGAGATCAAGGATCGACAGTTAGATGATCCGAACTTGGTGGATCTCTGGGAGACAGTGGTACAGGGTGGTGCCAAAGAGGTTTCTATTGGCGAGGATGGTGTTCTGAGACTTTAGGGTAGCTTATGTGTTCCTAATGTTGATGGCATGAGATAGAGGATTCTAGAGGAGACTCATAGTTCACGGTATTTTATTCATCCTGGTGCTACGAAGATGTATCGTGACTTGAGGCAGCATTTCTGGTGGAGGCGGATAAAGAAAGACATAGTGTAGTATGTGGCTAGATGTCTAAATTGCCAGCAGGTTAAGTATGAGAACCAGAGGCTAGGAGGTCTACTTCAGTAGATGCCTATACCTGAGTGGAAGTGGGAGCGCATCACTATGGACTTCTTAGTTGGGTTTCCTCGGACTTTACGTAAGGTTGATGCGGTTTGGGTCATTGTGGACAGGTTGACCAAGTCGGCACATTTCATTCCAGTAGCTACTAATTACACTTCAGAGAGGTTGGCCTAGATTTACATCCGGGAGATAGTTCGGTTGCACGGTGTGCCTGTGTCCATTATATCAGATCGAGGTCCTCAGTTAACCTCGCATTTCTGGAGAGCAGTGCAGAGTGAGTTAGGCACCCGGGTAGAGCTCAACACAACATTCCACCCTCAGACTGACAGGCAGTCAGGGCAGACAGTTCAAATATTGGAGGACATGCTTAGAGCATGTGTGATTGACTTTGGAGGGAAGTGAGACCAGTTCTTTCCTTTGGCCGAATTTGCTTATAATAACAGTTATCAGTCCAGCATCGATATGGCTCCATTTTAGGCCTTGTATGGTCGGCGATGTCGTTCTCCCATCTGGTGGTTTGAGCCTGGCGAGGCTAAGATATATGGCACCAACCCGGTGAAGGATGCCTTGGAGAAGGTGAAGTTGATTCAGGAGAGACTTCGCACAGCACAGTCTAGACAGAAGAGTTACGCGGATCAGAAGGCTCGTGATGTATCATTTATGGAGGGAGAGAAGGTTCTGTTGAAAGTCTCGCCGATGAAGGGTATTATGAGGTTTGGGAAGAAGGGAAAGCTGAGCCCAAGGTTTATAGGTCCATTCGAGGTGTTGAGGCGAGTTGGGGGGTTGCTTATGAGCTTGCTTTACCTCCCAGTTTATCAGGAGTTCATCCGGTTTTTCATGTATCCATGCTCCGGAGGTACTACGCCGACTTCTCTCACGTGATAGATTTCAGCACCATTCAGCTAGATGAGAGGTTGGGCTACGAGCATAAGCCAGTTGCTATTAGTGACAGGCAGGATCGCCAGTTGAGGTCCAAGAGGGTTTCTACCGTAAATGTCCAGTGGAAGGGCCAACCAGTCGAGGAGGCGACTTGGGAGTCCGAGGAGGACATGCGGAGCATATATCCACACTTATTCAGCACTCCAGGTATGATTCTAGACTCGTTCGAGGACGAATATTTGTTTAAGATGTGGAGAATGTAACGACCCGACCGATCATGTTGCATTTTAGAACCTCGTGCCCCTAAATAAGACTTCTCATAGTTGCTTTTACTTAATTATGACTTGCGGGGACGAGTGGTTCGAGGTTTGGAGGAGTTTGGGATAGTATAGGAACACTTAGTTCCTTAAGGTTGGCCTTAAAGGCCAAGTTTGACTCCGGTCAACATTTTTAGTAAACAACCTCCGAATCGAGATTTGAAGGTTCTGGTAGGTTTGTATGAAGATTTCGTACTTGGGAGTGTGTTCGGAACGGGTTTTGGATGACCCGTGAGTGTTTCGGCGCCTAATAGTGAAATAAGGTTTCCTTAAGTTTAAACTTGAGGTTTGGAACGTGTTTTTGTGTTATCGAGGTCCAAATGGAATTCCGAGACCGGAAATAGTTCTGTTATGTCATTTATGACTAGCTTGCAAAATTTGGTGTCATTCCGAGTAGTATAGGTAGGTTCGGCGCATTGATAGAAAATTCAAGAACTTAAAGTTCTTAAGTTTGATCCAATAGGTTTTGGGGTATGATTTTTAGATTTAACGTTGTTTCAGACGTTTCGAAGGCTTGAGCGAGTCCGTATTATGATTTAGGACTTGTTGGTATATTTGGATGGGGTCTCGGATGGGCCCGGATGTCATTCTGACATCGCGCGCGGCAAAAACCAGCCTTCAAATGACTGCTGGTGCACTAGATCTGGTGCGACCGCACCTGCGGTAGGCTAGCCGCAGGTGCGAGACCTCTTCTGCGGTCCCAGCTTTGCAAGTGCGACCTTTGAGGGAGCTGCCTATGTTCCTCAGATGTGGACCCGCTTTTCACAGAAGCGGAGCCGCAGGTGCGGACTTCGCTCCGCAGGTGCGAAGCGAGGCCCCCTCCCCATTTTCCGCAGATGCGAGACCGCAGGTGCGAAAAACCTGTAGGTAGCGAGTTCGTCTTAAATGCGAGACTTAACCATTTTTGAACCATTTTTCATCACTTTGGGCAATTTGGAGAGTTTGTGAAGAGGGGATTCGACCTACGAATCTTAAGGTAAGTAATTCCTACCACAAAATGAGTTTATTACTTGAAGTTTTGGGTAGATTAACACATTAGATTAGTGAAAAATCATAGGTCTAGAGTAAAACCTAGGGTTTTGACAAAAATGAGAATTTACCAAAAATTGATTATGGATTCATATAAAAACTATATAATATTGATCCTTAGGCTATGGGTGATTATTTCCTTCGAAAATTTCCGAAATCCGAACATGTGGTCCCAGGGGTTGTATTTTAGGATTCTTCAATTTAGGTTGAGATGATAATTTAAGTAGGAGAATTATGGACTTTTGAGCATAGACTGACTTGTTAGTGTGATATTTGGCTAGCTTCAAGTTCTTGGGCGACGAATTTAGAGTTTCGGGCACATTCTTGACCCGAAAGGTAGACTTGACACAAGGTAAGTCTCCTTTCTAACCTTGTAATAGGGAATTGTCCCCATAGGTGAATATATATAATTGCATGCTATTATTTGTGGGGGCTACGCACGCACGAAGTGACGAGAGTCCGTGCGTAGCTACTATTATGTTATGCCGGGTAGTTTAGGATTCACAAGCATACCTTACGTGCCATATCTATAATCTTAAATGTTAATTTAGGTTGCCTAATATCCTTGAATTATTAAGTGAACATCTAGGAGATTACATTCTGAAATTTATATTATTGAATCCCTCTCTGTAATTATATTCTCTACTGAATTTTCTGATTTCCTGTTAGTTATGTGTATATATACGGGTACCGGCGTTGCATGTATGATTCGCGAGCGGGGTATCCATACTATTATGTCAACCACGTCGCATGTTCGATTCGTAAGCGGTGTAATAGATGCATCTATGGTTCGATCCATTTGACCCTTCGGCAGTGCACATTTATTTTCGCCTCGTATCGACCGTACGTTCATGACACGTTATGTGTTGTTAGTTGTTTGGGTGTTCCATGATTATGTATCTATTGAATATCAAGACCAATGAAAACTAGGTAATTTTCATGATAGAGAACTTGACATATAAAGGTATTTGTAAATGATATTTGATGTTCCTCTCTTCATTTTTATTCATGTTTGTCATTCCTGCTTAGCCTTACATTTAAAACATATTATATTGACCCTAGTAAGTGTCACATCGACCTCTCGTCACTACCTCTTCGAGATTAGGCGGGATACTTACTGGGTACATATTGTTTATGTACTCATGCTACGCTCTGTACTTAGTTGTATAGGTTCTGAGGCAGGTGCATCTGGGTATCAATCTGGAGCCCGTTCCTGATCTATATCTAGTCGAGGCTTCACGGTGAGCTGCTTCTCCTAACGATTTCCAGCAGAACTCTGGAGATATTCTTTTGCCATTTCTGTCTATATTTACTCAGACACTAGGATTGACTTTTATTTCTTTTTGATATTATTCTACTAGTTGCATGTAGACTTGTGACACTAGTTCCTGACACACACGTTAATAGACATTATTTTTGGGATGTGAAGGTTAAATTATGACTCTTATGGTTATTTATGTTTGAGATTTGCCTAAGTCACTCGTCTTCAGTTAATGTCTTAAATTTAAATCAAGTAAGTGATGGAAAGGTTTTGCTAAATTAAATGAAATTCACTAGTAAATTAGTATTGGCTTGCCTGACTACGGTGTTGGGCGCCTTCGCGACCTGAGTTAGGATTTGGGTCGTGACAGTCAAACTTTTGTTTGTGTTATAAATAGAATTCTATTTAAGGTAAATGTCTATATTTTATAGAGATCTTAGGAATTTTACTTGGTGGCTAAGTCACTTTTTCCCTATAAATAGAGGGGTCTTATTCCATTGTAAATCATCCCTAAATTCAATAAGAATTTCTCTCTATCTTTCTTTGCAATATTGTTCTTCTTCTTTTATTGTTTCATAACACGTTATTAGCACGAAACTCTAACCAATTGAGTAGAAGCTTCGAGATTGAGCATAATGATTGTCAATTGTTCCATGAACTTCTTTCATGATTAAATTCTGGATTTAAGGTAAGTATTTTGCATTTTTCTGTTTTAAATTCTTGAAATTCTATAATTTGATTTTAAATGCAAGCAAAGACAATAAACTTTGATTATAACTCTTATAGAGTTTGCAAGAAATTATAACCACCCGAATGGTAAAATTTCTATACCTTGCCATGATATAATTCATGTATGATTGTGGGCAAAGAAGTGAAAACCCGTCCCATTGAATTTGCTCCATTCTCATTCATCTTAAGAGAATGTGATAGCAATATATGATAAGTCTGAAAGAAGATAAAATTATTACCGTGAAGGTATCAATGGATGTGGACGTGGCAATAGATGAAATTATAATCATCATCATTTTGGTAAGGAGAACAATAAGGATTCTCAAAATAATACTTCACTCTGTCAAAGTAATATTTGTCATCGATTTGACATGAGTTTGTAAAACGCATATTGATGATTATGGTCCATTCATGACGTGAATGTGACAACATGTGATTTATGAATACATATTCATTTTTGGAAGAATATGAACGTGCTAGTGGTAGTGAATATACCACACTCACCTCTAGGATGAGGTTTGAGATGATATAAGAAAATGACGTCATTATTATGGCATGAATGGTCATTGGTCACGTACCTATTGTATGCCAAAATATTTTAATGTGATTATTAAAGGATAATAGTAATGCAATAAGCAGATCTTGCATGTAATTTTAACCATGACCATAATGGTATAACTTTCTCCTTAGAAGTGTATTCATCCTATAGATGTTGATGAATAAGTGGTAATGCAAAATTAATTGAAAGCTCTAGAAGAGCCAATTATACTACTTTGGAGAAATAAAATTGATTATCAATAATAAATTCTATTGTAGTAAATCTCAATGAAATTTATTAAGTTTCTAAAGTATTCGCGAAAGCAGTTGGTTATATTGAGACTATAAATAACGAAATATCTTCTATTACTACAACTTGTAGCGGGGTAATATTGAAAAGTTATCCGCTTTATTCTCCAGTTTGTACTACATAAATAAAAAAATACCACAATAAAATGGATGTGTATTGATATAAAACCCATATCATAATAAACTTGGAGTTTATTGATAATTGACACGTCATGGTGTAAATTTGAACTTTATCAATATTGATAATTTATTCAGTTGGCACGATTGGTTTAGCCATATCAATTTAAGTATGATGTGCAAAAATGAAAGAGAATTCACATGGGTAAATATTAAAGAACTAGAAGTTCTTTACAATTCTCTTATGTTGCTTGTTCTCATTAACTGATAAACCAGGATTGAATCCCATGAATGCTGGAAATATCAAAGGTGAATCTGGGCTCATTCACCTGCCATGTATCCCACATATGATGCATCTATGAGATGGTTACATGTGCGATTATTATTAACCCGCAACATGATATTTGCGAGGTAACTTTCTCAATAATTTAATTTCGAGCATAATTTCTAGATTTTATTCAAGATAGTTTATCTTGATAAGTTGGTTTCGTTTAGCAAAATGATTTAATGAGTGCCTTCACTTAATAGCTAAACTATTGCTTATGAGAACACCGTTATCTACATTATTTTGATATACATTATATACGAAAGTATATTACATTCTCCCCTCACAAGTGGTTCAGGATCAGAAGCCAAATTATTCCATCTTATTATTATTGATGTGCGGTGTATATTTTGATTAACACCATAACACACAAAGATGGATTCCTAAAGTTGAGGAAGCAAGTTAGTTTTTCTAACATGAGGGGTAGAGATGATAAACATTTGAGAAAAGATTACGTGGAATGAATTATCAATTCTCTATAAGCATGATAATATGATAACGAAGATTTTCAAGGTGCAACATATTCATTGAAGTTAATATGGATGATTTATTCATCAAATCTCTGCTGACGTCAACATCCAAGAAGCTAGTGCACAAGATTGGGATGTAAATGCTCAAGGATGTGAATGGTTGCTCTCATCAACGGGAGTTAATACGCGTTGCTCTCTTTTTTCCTTACAAAGTTTTGTCCCACTGGGTTTTCCTTGCAAGGTTTTTAACGAAGCAACAAAAGGCGTATTGTTAGATATGTGTACTCTTTTTTCTTCTCTAGAATTTTTTTCCTATTGGTTTTATTTTAGTCACATAAGATAATTAACATAATCGAATAAAATTTTCAAAACTAACATATATTATATAGAATGAGATGGAATAATATTAAATCTCATTAATATAATTTTCTAATATAAGTCACGGGTAAAACTCTTAAAACACAATATTTAAAAGTAACATGTCTAAGGGTGTGTTTGGGGTAAAGAACAATATTTTTCGAAAATTGTTTTCTAATTTTTCATGTTTGGTTGGCTTAAATGTTTTGGAAAACATTTTCAAAAACTCCCTCTCAACCTTTCCCATCCTATTCCCCACCCTCACCACCCCACTCCACACTCCCATCACCCACCTACCCCTCTCTCTCCAAAAAGGTTCTTTTCAAAATTTTATTTTTTTCCGTCACCATCACTTACCCCCCAAAAAAAATTAATTTTTTTTTCTTCTGTAATTTCAAATTTATGTTTTTTCGTTTTCCCCACACCCCCCATTGCCCCCACCCCCAAATAAAAAAAAAGTTTTTTTAAACTTTATTTTTGTAAATTTTAAATTTTCGTTTTTACGTTTTTCTGCACGCCCCCACCCCTGGCGCACAAAAAAATGTTTTTTCTTTTGTAATTTCAAATTTCTGTTTTTTCGTTTTTCTGCACACTCCCCCCCCCCCCCCCCCCCCCCCCCCCCCCCTCCCCGAGGAAATAAATATTTTTTTATATACATTTTTTATTTTAGTTTTTTCATTTTTCAGTTTACAGGTTCGAAATTTTACAAGTTCAAAAGTTATGAGTTTGGAGTTTTACGTGTTTGGAAGTTCGCGGTTTCGTTAGCAGTGAAGTTTATGAAATTTGTGGGTTCGGAAGATTGTTGGTTCAAAAGTTTATGGCATCATGTTTGTATCTAAATTATTTATGAATACTCTTGAGAAGTAATGTTCCTTAATTTGCGTACCAAAATCCGAAAAATGAATAAGATAACTACTTGTTTTCCAAGAAAATATTTTTTACGGAAAATATTTTCCGTTACACCAAATACACCCTAAGTTTAAATTTTTTAATCAAAATCCAAGTTTAAATGAGATTTATTCTTGCTCGCAATTAAAACCAAAAGAAATAGTGAAACTTTGGATTAAAGCTTCGCAATCAAAATAGTACTTAGTAAAGACGAGAAACAAGGATTTATATTTTAAAGATGAAAAACGAGGTGTTGTATACCCTAGTACAAAACTACAAATAGACAAGTAAACAAGCAAAGCTGGAAGTAATCTAACACTCAAATATATACATATACTAAATATTTTGATTTTTTTCATTTTCGGTTTTATTTTCTTAAATCTCAAACCAAACAAAAAAATAAAAAATTTAGTTTCTCAATTCGAAACCAAACCAATAAAAGCAAAAAATTAATCCATAAAATTTTGATTTGATTCAATTTGATTTTTCGGTTTAATCCGAATAATGCACACCCCTATATCCAGCACCATCATATTCCTTTCTTATCTAAAACATACTAATTTCAAAAACAGTGTTACAAATCATAGCCGAGATATATAAATAATTTGAGGTATATATCTTTCAGTAAAATTATCGGAAAAATATTACGTATGTTATGAAACAATAAAAGAAGAAGAACAATATTGCAGAGAAAGATAGAGAGGAAATTCTTATTGAATTTTGGGATGATCTACAATGGGGTAAGACCCTCTATTTATAGGGAAAGAGTGACTTAGCCACCAAGTAACAAACCCTAGAATCTCTCTAGAATATAGACATTCACCATAAATAGAATTATATTTATAACACTCCCTCTTGAATGTCTATTCAACAGATAATGTGTCTCACTAAAACCTTAACTAAAATAAAAACCAATGGGAAAAACAATTCTAAAAAAGGAAAAAGAGTACACATGTTTAAAAATACACCTTTTTGTTGCCTCGTTAAAAACCTTGCAAGGAAAACCTAGTGGGACAAAACTTTGTAAGGGAAAAAGAGTGCAACGCGCATTAACTCCCCCTGATGAGAGCATCAATTCTCATCCTTGAGCCTTCACATCCCAATCTTGTGTATTAGCTTCTTGAAGGTTGATGTTGGTAGAGATTTTGTGAACAAATCCCTTATTCTCACTTGAATGAACCTGTTGCACATTGATATCACCATTCCTTGAAGATCATGTGTGAAAAATAACGTTGGTGAAATATGCTTTGTCCTATCTCCTTTTATGAATCCTCCATTCAATTCGGCTATGCATGCTGCATTGTCTTCATACAGAATCGTGGGTAGTTTGTCACAATTTAAACCACATTTATCTCAAATAAGATGTATTATAGACCTCAACCACACACATTCTCGACTTCCTTCATGAATAACAATTATCTCAGCATGACTAGATGAAGTAGCCACGATCGATTGCTTAATCGATCGCCAGGATATGACAGTGCCTCCACATGTAAACACATAGCGTGTTTGAGATCGAGCCTTGTGCGGGTCAGATAAATACCCAGCATCGGCATAGCCAACAAGATCGGGACTGCAATTATTGCCATAAAATAAGTCCATATCGGTAGTCCCTTTTAGATACCACAATATGTGTTTGATTCCATTCCAATGTCTCCTTGTAGGAGCAGAGCTATATCTTGCTAAGACATTAACTGAAAAAGTTATCTCAGGTCTTGTAGTGTTGGAAAGATACATTAGTGCACCAATTGCACTAAGATATGGTAGTTCAGGACCAAGTAGCTCTTCATTCTCTTCTTGAGGTCAGAATAGATCCTTATTCACATCAAGTGATCGAACAATCATCAGAGTACTTAATGGATGTGCTCCATCCATATAAAACCGTTTTAGTACCTTTTCTGTGTAGGTAGATTGATGAACAAAATTTTCGTTTGCCAAATGTTTAATTTGCAAACCAAGACATAATTTTGTCTTTCCGAGATCTTTCATCTTGAATTCTTTCTTCAAATAATCAATTGCCTTTTGGAGTTCTATATGAGTTCCAATAAGGTTTATGTCATCAACATATACGGCAAGTACAACAAATTTCGATGTTGTTTTCTTTGTAAAAACACATGGACAAATGACATCATTTATATAACTTTCCTTTTAATAAATACTCACTAAGACGATTATACCACATACGTCCTAGTTGCTTTAGACCATAAAAAAGATCTTTGAAATTTGATTGAAAACATTTCCCTGGATTTTGAATTATGTGCGTTAAGCATTTTAAATCCCTCGGAAATTTTCATGTATATCTCATTATCAAGTGAGCCATAAAGGTAGGCGGTAACCACATCCATTAAAATGTATGTCAAGCTTTTCTTGGACAAAATAACTAATGAGATAGCGGAACGTTATAGCATCCATAACGGGTGAATATGTCTCTTCATAATCGACACCAGGTCTTTGTGAAAATCCTCGTGCAACAAGGCGTGCCTTATATCTTTGTACCTCATTTTTCTCATTCCTCTTGCGTACAAAGATCTATTTATAGCCAACAAGCTTAACAACATTAGGTGTTTGGACTACGGGCCCAAAAACTTCACGTTTCTCAAGTGAATTCAACTCTGATTGGATTGCTTTTTGCCATTTTGGCCAATCACGTCTTTGTCGACATTGTCCAACAGATTGAGGTTCAAGATCTTCACTATCTTGCATAATGATAGATGCAACATTATAAGCAAATACATAATCCACCACTATATCCAATCGATTCAAATTTGTCTCAATATTAATTGGATTTATTGATAATTCCTTATTTTCTTGAGTCTCGGGCTCAGTGGTTTCCTCATGAATCTCAGAATTTATTAAATCGTGGATTTCTTCACGAGACTTTTTCGTAGTGTCATTTTGATCAAATGTTTTCCTTTTTCTAGGATTTCGATCCTTCGAAACTAATGTCTTGCCACGTTTTAGGCGTGCTTTTGACTCATTAGCTATGTCAGTAGAAGATTGTCCAATAGGGACATCAATACGGATTGGAATATTCTCTGCATGGATATGTGATTTTGTTACCCTTTTCAAATCCGTAAATGCGTCTGGCATTTGATTTGCTATTCTTTGCAAATGGATAATCTTTTGCACCTCTTTTTCACAAATAGAGGTACATGGATCAAGATGAGACAATGATGGATTTTTCAACAAAATTTTCCGTTTGGTTTCACCAATTTCTCCCCCTAATTTTGGGAAAAGAGTCTCATCGAATCGACAGTCTGCAAATCGAGCAATAAATCCCCCGTTAATGTTTCAAGATAGCGAATAATGAAGGGCAATTCAAACCCAACATATATTCCTAACCTTCTTCGGGGACCCATTTTGGTGCGATATGGCGATGCTACATGCACATATACTGCGCATCCAAAAATTCTTAAATGGGATATATTAGGTTCATGGCCCAAAACTAATTGCAACGGAGAATATTTATGATAATTTGTCGGTCTGAGACAAACTAGCATTGTTGCATGCAAAATGGCGTGACCCTAAAAAGAAGTGGGCAACCTCGTTTTCATGAGTAACGGTCTTGCTATGAATTGCAGACGTTTAATTAAAGACTCTGCAAGGCCATTTTGAGTGTGAACATGAGCTACAAGATGTTTCACTTTTATCCCAATTGATAAGCAATAATCATTAAATGCTTGGGATGAAAACTCAACAACATTATCAAGTCTAATAGGTTTAATTGGATTATCAGGGAATTGCGCCCGTAATCGAATTATTTGTGTCATTAATTTTGCAAACGCGAGGTTGCGAGATGACAATAGGAAAACATGAGACCATCTAGATTATGCATCTATTAAGACCATAAAATATCTGAACGACTCACTAGGTGGGTGAATAGGTCCACAAATGTCCCCTTGTATACGTTCCAAAAATGTAGGGGGCTCAATCCCAACCTTTGTTGGTGATGGTTTAATAATTAACTTGCCTTGATAACAAGAAGTGCAAGAAAATTCACTATTTAAAAGAATCTTTAAATTCTTTAATGGATGCCCATTTGAGTTTTTCTATAATTCGTCTCATCATAATTGATCCAGGATGTCTCAATCGATCATGCCAAAGTACAAAAGTATTGGAATTAGTAACCTTTTGGTTTACGGTAGAATGTGCCTCAATTGCACTAATTCTTGTCCAATACAGGCCACAAGATAAAGATGGGAACTTCTCAATAACCCTCTTTTGGCCGAGACATTTTTGGTAATGATGAGATATTCAAGATTATTCTCATCTATTGTCTCAATATGATATCCATTTCGGCGGATATCTTTAAAACTCAACAAGTTCCTCTTGGATTTGGAGGAGAACATTGCATTCTCTATGATAAGTATTGTTCCCTTAGGCAGAGTTATAGTAGCTTTTCCAGAGCCTTCAATTAATTTACTACTACCAGAAATTGTAGTAATATCTGCCTTACACATACTTAATTGAGGGAAATATTTCTTCTCTTTCGATATTGTATGTGTCGTATATGAATCAACTAAACAAATATTATTACAATTAAACATTGATCCAGGTTTGTTTTGTGAGATATCCATATTTTCTTAATATTCTCAAAGAGCTTCTTGAGACGGTAGAGTCTCGTGCTGATAACATATTATGAAACAATAAAAGAAGAAGAACAATATTGAAGAGAAAGAGAGAGGGAATTCTTATTGAATTTTGGGATGATCTATAATGCTGTAAGACCCCTCTATCTATAGCGAAAGAGTGACTTAGCCACCAAGTAACAAACCCTATAATCTCTCTAGAATATAGACATTCACCATAAATAGAATTCTATTTATAACAACGTAATAATTTTAAAATATTTATTGTTGGTAAAAGCTTTTTCTTTTGTTACCTCAGCTATCTATTTCTGCTCAATTTCTCTCTTGAGAAAGCTTAATGCTTCTCACATAAGGATTTTCCATTTCTCTAAATTTTTTGAATATAGAGATTTTCCATTAAAATATATCATCTTAACCAGAAAACATAACAATAATATATGTAAATATTTTGAGGTAAATAATTACTTTAACTAACATTATTGAGAAAATACTAATAATCTTTTACAAACATTTATATTAGGATTTCCTTTTGCCTCATGTTATTTATTTCTTGGCAATATCTCTCTTGGGAAAACTTACTACTTCTCACATGAGTTGTCACGACCGAAGTCTTAATTCAGATCGTGATGACGCTCAACACCGTAGTGGTGCAAGCCAACCATTAACTTACTAGAGAATTTCACTTAATTGCAAAAGAACATTTCCAACACCTACCCAATTCAAGTCTAAAACATTAAGTAGGAACGGGAAAATTAATTAACTTAATCAAATATAGCCATAAAGGATCATAAACCAATATATACAACCTCAAAAGATATAATATCTACTACGTATGTGCCAGGAATTAGTGTCACAAGTCGACATGCGTACTAGTAGAGTATTCAAAAGATGAAATAAATTGTCCTACTGACTGAAAGAAGTAGACAGGAATAAACAAAAGAGGACTCCATAGTGCTGCTGAGAATTGTCAAGGGAAGCAGCTCACCGTGAAGTCAAGTCCAGATATAACTCAGGGTCGAGCTCCGGCCTGATAACCAGATGCACCAGCCCCAGAACCTGTACAATTAAGTACAGAAGCGTAACATGAGTACATAAACAAATATGTAACCAGTGAGTATCCCGCCTAACCTCGAAGAAGTAGTGACGAGAGGTTGACGTGATACTGACTAGGGCTAAACAATATAATAAATACAGACTAAACAGAAATAGCAGTAATGAACAATAATAAGGAAAGGAGCATCAAATAACGTTCTCTAGTACCTTTACGTATCAACTTCTATAGCATACAAGCTATCTAACCTTCCCTTTTTCATAAAATCAACAGATACAATTACAGGGCTTCCCATCAATCATCAAACACATAATAGGTCATAAACGTACAACCGATACGACATGAAAAGTAAATTTGCACTGGAGAAGGGTCGAACAGCTCGAACCATAGATGCATCTATCTGCCCCGCTCGCGAATCGAACATGCGACGTGGTTAACATAATACTAGATCTACCCCGCTCGCTAATCATACATGCGACACGGGTTCCCGTATACATATACATAATTAACAGGAATTTCAGATAATTTATCAGGGATCATACTTAGCAGGAAATGATTCAATAATGTCAACTTCGAAATATAACCTCATGGGCCTTCATACGTGACATTCAAGGATATTAGACTACCTAGACCACATGCAAGATCACAAATACGACACATAAAGCATGCTTGTGAATCCTAAACTACCCGACAAGGCATAATAGTAGCTACACACGGACTCTCGTCACTTCGTGCGTGCGTAGCCCCCACAAATAAAGACATGCAATTATTTATAATCACCTATGGGGACAATTCCCTCTTACAAGGTTAGAATGGAGACTCACCTCGCGTCGAGCCTACTTTTCGGGTCAAGAATGCGCCCGAAACTCCAAACTCGTCTCCCAAGGACTCGAAACTAATAAAATTTTGCATAAATAAGTTAATTTATACTCAAAAGTATGAAATTCCCCTATTTAATTAGTTATTTCAACTTACTTTGAAAAAATCCCAAAATACACCCCGGGTCCACATGCTCGGATTCCGGAAATTTTCGAAGAAAACACTCACCCATATCCTAAGGATCAATAATATATAGTTTTTTATGATTCCCTGGCAAATTCCTTGGTAATTCTCTCATTTTCCATAAAACCTAGGTTTTTTAGTCTAACCCATGATTTCTTACTAATTAACGGGTTAATATACTTAAGAATTCAAGTATTAAACTAAATTTAGAGTAGGAGTAACTTACCTTACAGTAGCTAGGTCGATTATCCCCTTTGAAATGCTCTAAAATCGCCGAAGGAAGAAGAAGAATGACAAAAATTAGACTAAGTCTCGTTTTTAAAAGTCACTGCCCAGCTGCCCCTTCTATGCGAACGTAGGGGCAGTGCGTTCGCGATGAACAAATGGCCAGGCCTTTTGAGGCCTTCTATGCAAACGCGGAGGGGTGCTCGCGAACGTGGAGGCTAGCCTGGCTAGACCTACGCGAACGCGGCTGGGGTCCTCGCGAACGCGGAGGCTAGCTTGGCTAGACCTACGCGAATGCGACTAGGAGGGTGCGAGCGCACTGAGTAAGGGCTAATCTGGGCTGGCCCATCGCTTTACCCTATGCGAATGCGGAGCACCTATGCAAACGCGTAGGGTAGTTTTCACCCCTGCCCAGATACTTCTATGCGAACGCGACAGTACAACCGTGAACGCATAGAAGGAAACCAGATATAGAAAATCTGGTGTTTTGCATTTAGCTCCGAGGGGTCCGAAACTCACCCGAGCCCCTCGGGATCCCATCCAAAGGCACTGAAAAGTCTGTATTCATGATACGGACTCGCTCAAATTTCGGAACGTGAAAAACAACAACGAAACTAAGAATCCGACCCCAAAACCAAATTGAATCAAACTTTGAACTTCAAGTTCTAGAATTCGCTTTCAATGCGCCGAACCTACCTATACTACTCGGAATGACACAAAATTTTGCAAGAAAGTCATAAATAACATAACGGAACTATTCCCGATCTCGGAATTCCGTTCGGACCTCGATAACACAAAAACACGTTCCAATCCTCAATTTTTGAACTTAAGGAATCATATTTCACTATTTGGCGCCGAAACGCTCCCGGGTCATCCAAAACCCGTTCCGGACATACGCCTAAGTCTGAATCATCATACAAAGCTATCGAAACCATCAAAACTCGATTTCGAGGTCATTTACTCAAAACGTTGACCGAAGTCAAACTTGGTCTTAAAAGCCAACCTTAAGGAACCAAGTGTTCCTATACTATTCCAAACTCTTTCAAATCCCGAACCACCCGTCCCCGCAAGTCATAAATCATTAAAAGCAACTACAGGAAGTCTTATTTAGGGGAACGTGATCCTAGAACGCAAAACGACCGGTCGGGTCGTTTCATGAGTACATAATAGATCTTGTCTTAACACAGAAACACTAAACTAAGATGAATTAATTTCGATTCATTGCTCAGTTTATGTATCCACTAATAGACAAACATAATAAATTGATATGGCATAATACCGATAATAAGAGAAGTTATGATTTGACGCTTATGTGTTCGAGATTTTTGTTATTTTAAATTATTATATTTTAAATTAACAATTTATATATATCAATAAATAATTCATACCAAAACAACTTATGTTCTATTTACTTTTTCATATTCTTTTTAGTTTCTTCAAAGCTTTATTTTCCCCTCTTATTTTATTAAAAAAAGAATTCCTACTTATCTTTGGGGGAAATTCAAAAATAGCCAGATTTACAAGTGGTCATTAAAAAATAGCCACAGTTTCAAAAGTAATCGAAATTTAGTCACTTTTCATGTAAAGATAAATCTGAACGAAAACACTGTTCAAAATTCGGAAAATACTCCAGCATAATATACTGGAATTCAAGTATAATATGCTGGAACTCCAGTATAATATACTGAAGTTCCAGCAAAGTATACTGTACTTCCAGCATAATATATTGGAGTTCCAGTATAATATACCAGTCCAGCATAACATGCTGGAAGTTCATACACAGGTGCTCCAATCTCCAGTATATTATGTTGGAACTTTCCGCGTGTTGGAGTTCCAGCATAATATACTGAAGTTCATACAGAGGTGCACCGATCTCCAGTATATTATGTTGGAACTTTCCGCGTGTTGGAGTTCCAGCATAATATACTGAAGTTCATACAGAGGTGCACCGATCTCCAGTATATTATGCTGGAACTTTTCGTGGACCAGCAAAATAGTAGCTATTTTTCAATGATTTTACAAACGTTGGCTATTTTTGAATGACATGTTCGAAAAATGGCTAGTTCGTGCTATTTTTAGGACTTTTTACCTAGCTATACTATAATAGAAACCTATTTACCACATTTATTTAGGTTCCTTATTAATTACTTTGTTTATCTATATTAACAAGTTATATACATAACCTTAAAAAAGAACAAAATTTAAGATCCCTTAGTTTTAGCCCATTTCCAAAAACCCTCCCCTACATTTAAGATTCTGTTTCTTTTTTCTCCTTTTTTTTAAATAATCACGCAAAATCTCTTTTTTATTTTTATATCCCCCCCCCCCCAAATTTCCGATTCATTTCCTTTTCCAAAGATTTTCAAACCCAAATTTTCTCTTTCTTAAATCTTACTAATCACCCAATCTTTATTTCTTAATCATACATTGCAGACAAAATTCAGAATATTGCTCTAGAATCAAGCTGTGGGTAAGTTTTTAATCTTGTTTTCTTTCTTTCTAAAATCTTTATTGTATATGATACATCAATACCCAAAACAATACTCGATACAATACTACGACAATAACAAACAACAACAAACCCAGTTTGATCCCAACAAGTGGGGTCTGGGGAGGGTAGTCTGTACGCAGACCTTACCCCTACCTAATGCAGGTTGAGAGGTTGTTTCAAATAGACCCTCGGCTCAGGAAGGGCAATAAGAAGAAAAGGAAAGTAAGGAAGGAAGAAAGATGGAAGAGAAAAGAAAAGGGAGTAGATAAAAGATAAGTAGTACCAAATAATAGCAACAGGGAATACAATCCTGAGGCGAACAAAACCACATAACGTAATAAAAATCTAAGAATATGAGGTACATGCATGCTACTAAGACTATCAGTGAACACTATAAACTACCTACTAACATTATACCCTAATCAACCACATAACGTCATAATAATTTAAGAATATGAAGGGACATGCATGCTACTGAGACTATTGGTGAACACTATAAACTACCTACTAACCTTCTACCTTAATCCTCGACCTCCACACCCTCCTATGAAGAGCCATGTCCTCAGTGAACTGAAGCAACGCCATGTTCTGCCTAATCACCTCTCCCCAGTACTTCCTAGGCCTACCTCGACCTCTTCTCAAACTCTCCATGGCCAAACTCTCGCACTTCATGAAAGGAGCATCAATGCTTCTTCTCTTAACATGTCTGAACCATCTCAACCGCGAATCCCGCATCTTGTCCTCCACGGATTCTACTCCCACTTTGTCCCGGATAGCTTCATTCTTAATCCTATCTCTTCTGGTACACCCACACATCCATCTCAATATCCTCATCTCTGCTAATCTCATATTCTGCACATGGGAGTTCTTTACTGGACAACACTCAGCCCCATACAACATAGTCGGTCGAACCATCAGTCAATAAAGCTTACCCTTAAGTCTTAGCGGCACATTCCTATCACACAAAACACCAAAAGTTAGCCTCCACTTCATCCATCCCGCTCCGATGCGATGTGTGACGTCTTCGTCAATCTTCCCGTTACCCTGGATAATAGACCCGAGATACTTAAAACTCGCTCTCTTGGGGATAACTTGAGCATCAAGCTTAACCTCTACGTTTGCATCATGGGTCCCGTCACTGAATTTGCACTCCAAGTATTCTGTTTTGGTTCTAATCAGTTTGAAACCTTTAGACTCCAAGGTATGTGTCCAAACCTCCAACCTCGCGTTAACTCCGCTACACATTTCGTCAATCAACACCATATCATTGGCAAATAGCATGCACCAAGGCACCTCCCCTTGGATGTGATGCGACAGTACATCCATCGCCAAGGAAAATAAAAATGGGCTAAGATACGATCCCTGGTGCAACCCCATCACCACAGGGAAATGCTCTGAGTCACCACCCACAACCTCTAACTTCCAAACACCCCCACAGGACCTCCCTCATCGTATGCCTTCTCAAGGTCAATAAACACCATATGCACATCCTTCTTCCTCTTCCTGCACTGCTCCACTGATCTCCTTACCAGATGAATCGCTTCCGTAGTCAAATGCCCCGACATGAATCCAAACTGATTCTCGAAAATAGACATGCACCTCCCCACCCTGGCCTCCACCACACTCTCCCAAACCTTCATAGTATGACTCAATAACTTGATACCCTATAATTGTTGCAATTTTGGATATCACACTTGTTCTTGTAAAGCGGAACCATCGTACTCCACCTATATTCTTCAGCCATCTTCTTTGTCTTAAAAATAACATTAAACAGCCTAGTGAGCCACTCCAAACCTGCCCGCCCCCCGCTCTTCCAAAATTCCACCGGGATTTCGTCTGGCCCCGTTGCTCTGCCGCTGCACATCTTACGCATCGCCTCTTCCACCTCCTCTACCATAATCCGCCTACAGTACCCAAAATTCTGCCGACTCTCAGAGTGCTCCAACTCACCCAGCACAATGCGTCTATCCCCCTCCTCATTCAACAGTTTATGGAAGTATGTCTGCCATCTTCTCCTAATGAGTGCCTCGTCCATTAACAATTTGCCATCCTCGTCCTTGATGCACTTGACCTGGTCTAAGTTGCAGGCTTTCCTCTCCGTTGTTGATACCCAATTTTTCCCTATAATAGTTTTGAAATGCATATATACCTTTAAAACTATGCATTAGCATCAATTGGTATTTCTCCATAATTTCTACATTTTAAAGTAATTTATCCTAGTATTTTATTTATACAAAATATTCACAAATTGCATCACAAATGATTTTAAAACATTTTCTTGATTTAATATTACTATTTATGGTCATAGTAAGTTCAAATTATTTCATAAGTTGCCAGATTTACACTTTTTGGTTACAATTGCAATAACTTTGCAATTGTAGCCCACACACACTTTATTGCATTATTTTACTAAAAAATGGCTCATTGTATTTTTGAAATGTTTAATAATTATTTTAAAACATTTCCATGCATGAAAATTATTTTTTACAATTTATTATTTATTTTATAAATTAATTATATTCTATTATTTGAGTATTTAACAAATAGCCCCTTTTTGTTTTCAGCCTTAACCTCTCTAACCAGCCCAAAACCCTTTTAAAAGAAAGCCCAATCCCTTAGGCCCAAAATTTCACCTGCCCGATCTAACACCCATGTCCAATCCTGATCGTTGATCGTTTTGATCAACGGTCCAGATCCCTCTTACCTTAATTAAACCCAAATGACCCCCCCCCCCCAAACTTCTCATTACTCACCTCTCACTGCCGTCACCCCTTCCCTCTTCTCTCTCAACTCTCTCTACCTAAACCTTAGTTCTCAAGCGCCGTCAACAACATATCTCTCTGTCCTGTGAAGTTTCCTTGTATTCTCCGGCCGATCCTGGCCTCCTACTCACCATGGTTCTTTGGCTTCTCAGATCCTTGAGAGGATCTCAGGGAACCCAAGCGGTTCTGCTTTGCACCTTTGCCTCTTTGTCTGTCTCAGGCCATTAGCTCGACTATGAGTAAGAGATCTTTCTTATTTCTGTTACAAATCTATGGTTTCTAAACCTATGTTCTCATCTCTGTTATGTTTTCTAAAAAAAACCTAGTTTTTTTATCTTCGTTCTTCTCAGATCTGTATATATCTGAGATGAATCGAGCAACTCTTACATGTTTTCTCTGAAAATATCTGCTTTTAATCAATAATTTTTGCTTTTCCCTAAAACTAGGGTTCATTACGAGTTGTTTTTCAAAGGTCTTTCCGACTTCTAAATGTTTAATCGATTCTCCATTCGTCTTCTTGAATGTCTGTGCAAAAGTACTTAAACCCTAGTCGATTTTATGTGAAACTCTAATTTTCTAATCTTTGCTTCGATTTTGAGTCTTTCAGTGTTACCAGTCGTATTGATTCACTGTGTATTTTTGACTTACACGATTTTCCTTTGTCAAATCCAGTATTCTGTAATTTTACCCTAATTGAGCTCTATTAGGGTTCGAATTTGGCTTTCCGGCTAATTTCTATATTTTTGTGAAATCTTTACTTAGTTTATTTTTCTATTTATGGGAGTTGATATATTCTTTCCAGAAATCATTGTTACTTTGAAATTTGGCTGATTGATTTGCTCTGTTAGAGATGTGTATGCCTAAGTCTTGCCTGTTTCCCTGTTTACGACCTTAATTAGTCATTCTTACCTTATTTGATTGCATGTATATTTACTGATTCATTTACATCATTCTTTCCTTAATTAGACCCTTGATTATTTTATTCTGTACTCCTTTATTTGGTCTGATTTGAACCTCTTGCCTTAATTAATCCCTGTTATTACCGTTTGGCTAATTACCCTTAATTAAGGGAGGTCTATGATGAACTCCTTTGTATGACTGGATTATGTGACCCCTTAATTGTTGGTTTCTGATTCCTTTACCTTATTTGCTCTACTCTTGAACTACTATATAAGCACTCTTATTTTACCTCTCAATACGAACACTAAGTTCAGAACACACACACACACTCACACTCAAACTCTCTCTTCTTTCTCTGCTACTTACGATAACTATTGGTCTAGCTGCCTGAAAGCCAAGGCTAGACATTTGAACTACACCTGCTTTACATTCTGCACTTTCTTCTTTAACTGGTATGTCTCTATTTAAATTTTGAAACTCAAATTCCATGTGTTCCATTCCTGCACTAGTTCAATTGGCTATGTATTCAATTTGTTTCCCTGTTTACTGCTTTGTTCAACATGTCTAAATTTTGTCTTCTCTTGTTCAATGTGTAATCAGCATGTCTAAACTTCACTTGGTTATTTGATACTTGTCCAGCATGTTTACTTAGTCCCTGCTCACTCCCTTTAATTGTGTGATCATGTTAGTTACTTAGTCTCCTGATGTATTCGATTGACCCTAATTGTACGTCTAATTCTGTCCAATACACCCTTGTCTTCAACATGATTTTACTACATGTCTTAACTTCCTATTATCATAGCTAACCTGCCAAGTCTCTAAGACTCCTAAGTGTTCTATGCATTTGTTGTCTATATGCCTCCCCTGTACCTTGCTCATGTGCCCCTAATGTGAACTCTATGTGTTCCCAATCCCCTTCACCCCTGTGTGTAAAGACTGCCTATTAAGTGGTTGTAATTCTTGGCTTTCTAAGTCTGTGTGATTATATGTTGAATACTAGCTCTTCCAATTGATTTCAAAACTGTTTTTCCACTCTTAGTAGATCTTTAAAACTGTTCCTACTCCTGAAAAACTTTTCACTCTTAAAGGTTATCTCTACACTGTTTTTACTAAGTCTTTCAAAACTATGTCAAGCACTCTCACTTTACTCTTAGACTATTAGGCTACCCCTCCAGTGTGTGTACTGCCTAGGAATCCATGAGATTCCTCCGAACTCTGGCACACTGGGGCTGGCCCTTCCACACTGCACATAACCAATCCCTATTTGAGAAAAGGTCTTGGTATGAGCGCTGCCCGGGATCCCTGAGGTCCTTAGGGAACTCTGACACACCAGGACACACTATTGGCTATGCGGTTCTTGGCATCTGAGACTGTGTTGAAGGCATGGCATTCCCAAGTTCACTTTGGGACTGATTCAGGCTCCCTATAGTATAGTTTCATTTATTTATGTAATTCATTCGATCCTGGTCTGTAATAATTTCTTTTGTCAACTGATATTGGGGTGATTAGTAAAAAGGGGAGGGTTCCTGCATGATTTTTGGGAAATCGGGTAGAAATCCTACTTTAGGTTTATAGTATGTTGATTTGCAATAGAAATCATGCTTTAGGTTTATATTCTGCAATAGATATCATGCCTCTAGGTTTGCTATGCCTATTTGTATTAAAAACCATGTCATAAATCTATGCATTAGATATCCTGCCTTAGGACAATCATGTTTACTACTTTTTGCATATTAGAAAACCTGCTATAGTTCATCATTTCTGATTCTTCCTAAGCCTTAATCACCTAAAAATCCTATCATTAAGTTATTACTAATACTACCTAATAAAATGACCTTCTCCGTGTGCATTAGAGATCCTTTTTTAGGACTGTATGTGCATTTGCCTTGAATCATGTCGCCTAAATAAACAACTTAAAAACAGCCCCAACACATAGACATCATGTTTGGTGTAAATAAACATGAAATCAACTATTGTAACATTAATAGCCTAGATCAGCATGCCTATAGGACTGAATAACTTCAAACTGCTTTAATTAGTTCCCAGAATTATGATTGCAAACAGTTCCACGCCTAGGAAAGCCTTAGGTAATTAATGGTCTTAAAATTGTGAAGTTGTGCTATGTTTATAAACTGCTCAGGTTTAACAGGTTTTAAAATCAGTAGGCAGACTGATTAGGATTCTGTCACTTCGCTTAAAAAACAATGTTGCATATTCTGTGTTTGTGATGCTTACCTAGATATCCTGTTCTAGGACCTTCTAAAATCCTTTAAAATTTGTTGTTTGAGACGTGCTACTTATTTGTTTATGTGTGGAGGTAAACATGATCCCCCTTAACTGCTCTTCTATTTGACAGTCCTATATGTTATTTGTTGTCGCTTAGATTTTACCTTTTAAAAACCTTAGGTGGGGCTAGAACTGCCTAAGTCTATAGGTCCTAAACACCTCCAGGACCACAAGGAAAGGACGGGTAAAGCACGCTTAGAGTACGTTAATTAAACTCGCTTATATAACAGCTAATGGGAGGGTAACAGGTAGAAAAGGATATGATGACCTGTGCGCTAATGCCACATGTAGCCCCTATAATTGAGGAGTGATTACCGGGCATTGTACAAATATGATCCTATAGGCTAACCAACCTAGGACTTCCCTTATTCCTTTTACATATGTGTGCTTAGACTGCTTATCTGTCAAAAGTCTTTTATTCTTTTACATATGTGTGCTTAGACTGCTTATCTGCTAATTGACTAATTCACAAAGTAAGTTTGGCCGGGACCCACCGTTGTGGACCTCGAGGGGTGCCTAACACCTTCCCCTCTAAGTAATTTCAATCCCTTACCCAATCTCTGGTAATGCAAACTGGTTCTATGAGTTACTTGTAATAGGTGCCCTAACGCACCTTAATTCGTTAGGTGGCGACTCTTCAACTTCTTGTACCCCTTTTCCAAAAAGGAAATGAGTTATCCCAATAATAACCCGTACTCCGCGAGGAAAAAGGGGGCGCGACAGCATGGCAACTGTGCTGGGGACTTTCTAGGCTTTTACCATAACAAATTGCCTTGTGAATTAGTCTGAACATGCCTTACTTTGTTAATACCTGCACCCTTTCCCTTTCCCTTTCCTCTTTATGTGAACTTAACTATTTATTTTCGAGTATTTGTTTTCTCAATATGAAACTAACCTGTTTCTTTGTTTTCCTTCTTAACTGTTTTCAATTATAACTGTTGTATTTATCGCTTTTCATAACGTGCAAATACGTGACAACATGTTATTTATTACTGCATAAATCATGCTCAACATCATATTCCACTCGTGCCTAAACAAATCCTATAGCAACACTTGATGAGTGGTTGCGCTCTTCCAATTTATTACCCTTTAAATTCGGAAAGGATTATTTGCGGTAAAACTAGTCGATAAGCAATGCAGTCGACAGTTCCGTGCCTTTCCCCCTCAAGTTTTCCGCTTGAGGGTACCAGTCTAGACCCCCATAGTAACCTTACTCTTATTATTGTGCATGCATCATGGTCAAACCTCGTCGGGTTAATGTGTTGTCCATATAATAACCCTTTAAGACAAGCCTTATCCAAAGTCCACTGGGGTTTCCACAATCTCAACGGACGCAACCACGTTCTGTGCATTAATTTGGAGAAATAAATGCTAATATGCTAATCATGAGTGTATAAATAGTCAAATCTGGTGGGGAAGAAAGGCCTAGCCTTTTGTTTTGCAGAAAATGAGGCATGAGGTCCCCAGGTTCGTCATGGTCCGTAGCATTCCACCAATGCTACTAGACTGGTGGGAAGACCTTTCCTCTAGTGACAGGAAACACGTGAGGAAACACTTGGGCAATTTACCTTCTCTGCTAGACATTCCGCCGAACAATATGCTGATCGAAGCTACAACTCTGTTTTGGGACAGTGAGAGGGTTGTGTTCCGCTTCGGGAATATCGAAATGACACCACTGTTGGATGAAATTGGAGGACTTGTTGGACTAACTTGGGATAGCCCTGGGCTATTGGTACCTGAGAACCGCACGGGTAAAGGGTTTATAAAGATGATGGGGTTGAAGAAAAATGTTGAACTAGAGTGCCTGAAAAAGTCCTACATACCTTTCGAATACTTGTATGAAAGATACAGTCATAGCAAATCGTACCATACCTACCATGACGAGTTTTCTATCACTTCTCTAGGTCACATCCACCGTAGAGTGTTCGTGTTTATTGTGTGCCTTTTGGGCCTGATAGTGTTCCCGATGAAAAGGGAAATAATCCATACTAGACTAGCCATGGTCGCCAAGACTTTGATGGAAGGGATCGATGGACAAACATACACTATTGTCCCTATGATCTTAGCTGACATCTAACCGGCTCTGGAGCGCTGTCAAAAAGGGATCAAGCATTTTGAGGGTTGTAACCTTTGCTGCAGTTATGGTTATTAGAACATCTTCAAAGGGGCCAGTATCACCAATAACTTCCGCGAAGGGCTTGGAACGACCACATTTCCTTCCATCACCCCAAGCGGATGACTTACATTCCGGACAGGTTTGCTCAGTCGGAGAGTGCCAAAGAGTGGGTGGAGTTCTTCGACAATATGACTGAGGAACAAGTGCAATGGTTGTTTGAATGGTTCCCAATAGAAGAGTTCATCATCTTGTCCAGGGACACTCCATACTTGGTGCTGATTGGGTTGAGGGGAATATACCCTTATGTTCCTATCCGAGTCATGAGGCAAGCATGCAGGAAGCAGGTTGTACCAAGGGTTGCGAAGATGGGTCACTTCAGAGCAGACTTTTAGTACGACGACATCCCTTACAAGTGTCAAGATCAGCACATGTGGCACTACAAGATCAGCGTGGAGAAAACACTATTGAGACAGACATGTATCACGCTGGGTGTACACCTCTCTACCCGGCATGGTTGAAGGACAACTTAGAGGGGATAGTGAGGCCAGGAGTCAGTCGTGGAAATAGGATCATAGATGAAGATGCTGAGGCTCAGGTTAAATACAACAAACTACGCAAGAAGGTCCATGATTTCGAGAATGAGAACCGGGAAATACATGAGACCGATAGGAGGCTGATCGAGGAATAGAAGGAAATGGCTATTACTTCCAACAGAAGGCTGGAATATCTGGAGCGAGGTTTAGTGGAGTTGGAGGGCAAAGTCATAAAGAGGATTGAGGATTGCTAGAATGTTGAAGGGAGCGAGGGAGGACACTTGTCTAGAGCCTATTTGCTGCTGGGTCTGCGCGAGTTGGGAAACTTGTTTGATGGAGTCAAGAAGATCGAATCTGGGGAAGGTCCTTCTGGGACCAAATAAGATAGATTTACTTTTGCTTTCATAAATGTAATAAGGCCAAGTGCCATTAGTGACTTATTTTCTATTGTTATTTAGAGATTCGTTTATTTTATATTAACGAAATGAGGCATCTTTGGCATCTAAATTCTCCAAAACAATTTGTTGCTAGGCCTACCTCGGGTACAACGAGGCTCCCAAATTAGGACACGAATTTACAATTCTGCAATATGTGTTTAAATACTGCAAGTACTCTTATCAGAATCCTCACTAACTTGGCTACTTTTGTTTTTATTTTATTTCTTTTGATTATGACAATTCCCCAAAGGTTGGTTCGTGTATACTGACATCATCAGCATATCATACAAGATCCAGGGGCCCTCCACCCTCTCCTCCTCCTAGTCCACCAAAAGGCAAGGGAAAAGCGAAGATGGAAGACTTGAACAACATCATAAAAGAAAACACTACACCAGTTGAACATCCAGAGGCTTCTGACAGTCGGGGTACTCAAGTCCTGAATGATGCTATTTTGCAACTCGAACAAAGAATACTAAAACTCTAAGGAGAACTTGAGCATGTTCGGAACATAGAAAACTTGTCTTTCTCACTCAGCGTCCCAAATGCCAGTCATCCAAACACTCAGAACCCTGCACCACCTCAAAATACACCCAACAATCACCCACAAAATCCTCCTGCACCTCACCACTACACAACTCCACCACAAAATCAAACCATCCCACCACAATACCAGCAAAACACCTGTCACACTCCACGAAACACCCCACTAGTCATTCCTGAACCCCAAAATTCCACCAATGATCATCACTATGCTCAAGCTCCAGGCCACCAGAACAACCCCATATACGTGGAGACCCTACCTCACGCCACTCAACCCATCTCTTATACTCCAGAATCCAGTGAGAAGGACATGCTCATCAAGAACCTGGCCGAGGAACTTAAGAAGTTGACTAGCCGAGTTCAAGGCATAGAAGAAGGCAAGGGGATAGAAGGTATGAACTATGAAGACCTGTGCATACAGCCGTATGTAAAACTGTCAGAGGGTTACAAACCTCCCAAGTTCGAGATGCTTGATGGTACAGGTGATCCTAGGGTTCACTTGAGGACCTATTGTGACAAGCTAGTCGGGGTCGGAAGAGATGAGAAGATCCGGATGAAACTCTTTATGAGGAGTTTTACAGGGGATGCCTTGTCCTAGTACATCATCCAGGATCCTAAGAAGTGGTCCAACTGGGTGAGTATGGCATCGGATTTCATGGACCGATTCAGGTTCAACACGGAGAATGCACCAGGCGTCTTTTACATTCAGAATCTCAAGAAGAAACCTACTTAAACTTTCCGTGAGTATGCCACTCATAGGAGGTCGGAAGTAGCCAAAGTTAGGTCGGCGTTGGACAAAGAGTAGATGAACAAGTTCTTCGTCAGGGCATAGGACTCGCAGTACTATGAAAGACTGATGGTTATTCAAAATCACAAGTTCTCTGACATCATCAAACTTGGTGAAATGATCGAAGATGGCATCAAGAGAGGGATGATTACAAATTTTGAGGCACTGTAATCCACCAACAAAGCACTGCAGTCCGGTGGTATATCTAAGAAGAAGGACATAGGAGCGATAATGGTTGCACAAGGACCCAAAACTCCACTAATGTATTAAACCTCCCCATTCACGTACCAATCACCTCCACCTACATATCAACCATCACCTCCACCTACATATCAACCATCACATCTGTCTACATATCAACCATCATCTCCTAGATATTCCAAACCAGCTACTGTCTACCACACCTATAATTCCCAACCATCCCACTTTCATCCACCCTAACCCATCAAAACTACCCAAGGCCTCGACCTAACTTCGACCGCAAACCACCCAAACAGTATACTGCCATTGCTGAACCCATCGACCATCTGTATGAAAGGTTGAAAGCTGCTGGTTAGTCACTCCCATCCCTGCTGTGGCCACAGAAAATTCATCCCAGTGGGTCAATCCAAACAAAACTTGTGCATACCATTCTGGCATGAAAGGACATACCATCGACGAGTGCCGCACATTGAAGGAAAAAATCCAGGCTTTGATTGACAACAAGATCATCCAGGCAAAGGAGGTTGCACCTAATGTCCGCAATAACCCCCTCCCAGATCATAAGGGTGAAGGCGTCAATATGATAGAGATAGATGAAGAATGGGATCCGGAGGGATCAATCGGGCTAATCAAAGAGGGTGATGATCCTAAGAAGACCGCAGTTACACTCAATCCCATTATAGAACAGATACAGCCACCAGGAGAGGTTGAGGTAACCACATCAGTCCAATTCAAGGTTGAAGTAGCACCACCTACAGACACGCCTGTACCATTTGAGGTTGAAGTAGCACTACCTGCGGTGGCACCTATTCCATTTAAAGTAAAGGTAGCCACACCACTTACAGTAACAGTGTCAACCACACCGCCTTTCGACACCAAGGTTGTGCCTTGGGATTATGTAGCTGAAGCTAGGAGAAGAGGAAAGACTAAAATAGAAAAATCTGGTGTTGCACAAGGTATGACTAAGACTGGAAGGGTCTACACACCCGAGCATTTGGGAGAATCCAGCAAACAAGCCTCTAACAGAGCTCCCGTCATTGAAACAAACCCAAATGACCTCTAGAGGAAAGTACAAGCAAGGGAGTAATCAGTCATAGACCATCTGAACAAGACTCCTGCTCAGATATCTATCTTGTCACTGCTGCAGAATTTAGAATCACATAGGAGCGCTCTAATGAAAGTATTGAACGAAACATATGTGCCAAATAACATCACGAGTGGAGAAATGGCTAATATGGTGGGGCAAGTACTGGAAAGTCACAAGATCACTTTCCACGAGGATGAGTTGCCACCTGAAGGTTTGAGTCACAATAAGGCACTGCATATAATAGTGCAATGCGAAGTCTACTTCATTACCAGGGTCCTGATCGACGGAGTATCCAACCTTAATATTTGCCCATTGACAACACTGAAGAGGTTGGGCAAAGGCTTGTATGAAATCCGAGAGGGGACCATGAACGTGAAGTCATTTGACGGGTCTCAGAGGGACACCATCGGGGAAATCAATCTTTGCCTACAGATGGGGCCTACATGGTTTGATGTCGAGTTTCAGGTACTAGACATATCTGCATCCTACAACCTGTTATTGGGACGACCATGGATACATGCTGCTGGAGCTGTGGCATCAACTTTGCATCATGCGGTAAAGTTTGAGTGGAATCATCAGGAGATGATTATCCATGGAGATGGGAGAAACTCCATTTACAACCGTCAAACTATCCCGGTGGTTGAGAATAGAAGAAGACTCGGTGGGGAAACTTATCATCACATCGAGCGGGTCAATGCAATCAACAAAGATAAGTGGTGGGACAGTAAGATAGCAAGTATGATGTATTGGAGTGGGTATGAACCTAGCAAGGGTCTCGACAAGAATCTTTAGGGCATTTCCAAGCCAATACAGTTGAAGCGTCATGACACTACTTTTGGCCTGGGATATCAGTACACTTGGCAAGGGTACAATGACTGGTCGCCACCATGGCGCGGTCCTTACTATCTACTTGAGCAGCATGTACCGCATTTGAATCAGACCTTCCAAAAGGCCAACATCTTATGTGGTTCGGAAGAGGAAGAAGCACTGGTGGCCTTAAGGAACCTGTTCCTAGAGGATGAAGACATGGAATGTTGTGTAATCGTCGAGGAGGAGGAGGAGGAAGGCCCTACCATCCAAGCTGTGGGAAAAGGATCATTCCTCATAAATTGGACTGTCAGACCATCCAGGGCCCAACGAGTCCCGGGCATTACTATTTCCTGTCTTGATGAACCGACGACTGTGACATGTAATGAGACAACGCAACAAAAGGATAGTGATTCAGAGGAAGAAGATGTCATACCCGAGGAAATTGTCAAAGAAGTAGAAGATTGTAAGAACAAGCCTAAGTCCAATCTGGACAAAACTAAAGTAATCAACTTGGGAAATTCTGAAAATGTCAAAGAGACCAGCATCAGTATCCACTTGTCGCCGTCAAGAAAAGAAGAGTACACAAAATTCTTGAAGGAATATGAGGACATATTTGCATGGTCGTACGATGATATGGCCGGGTTAAGTACATCCATTATGGCTCACAAATTGCCCACAAACCCAATGTGTCCACCAATGAAGCAGAAACTCAAGAAGTTCAAGCCTGACATGAGTCTGAAAATCAAGGAGGAGGTTACTAAGAAAATCAAGGCCAAGGTCCTCAGGGTGGTTGAATATCCAACATGGTTAGCCAATATCGTGTCGGTTCCGAAGAAGGATGGAAAGGTCAGGGTTTGTGTCGATTATTGGGATCTCAACAGAGCCAGTCCAAAAGATGATTTCCCGCTCCCAAACATACACATCTTAATCGACAATTGTGCCAAATATGAACTTCAGTCATTTTTGGATTGTTTTGCCGGTTATCATCAGATCTAGATGGACGAGGAGGACGCTAAGAAAACAACTTTAATTACACCATGGGGAGTGTACTGTTACAAGATGATGCCATTCGGTCTAAAGAATGCTGGGGCCACCTACATGAGGGCTATGACTACCATCTTTCATGACATGATACATAAGGAGATCGAGGTGTATGTGGACGACGTCATCATTAAATCCAAGAAATCCATAGATCATATAGCAGATTTGAGGAAGTTCTTCGACAGACTGCGGAAATACAACTTGAAACTAAATCCCACAAAATATGCATTCGGGGTTCCTGCCGGAAAGTTTCTTGGGTTCATCGTCAGCCGCCGAGGGATAGAACTGGATCCATCAAAAGTCAAAGCCATCCAAGAGCTGCCGCCGCCAAAGAGTAAGAAGGATGTAATGAGTTTCCTGGGACGACTAAATTACACCAGCCGGTTCATAGCCCAATCCACAATTATATGTGAGCCCATTTTTCAAGATGTTGAAGAAAGATGTTGCAACTAGTTGGACCGAAGATTGTCAAAAGGCTTTCGACAGGATCAAAGAGTACTTATCAACACCACCAGTCTTGGTCCCTCCAGAGCCAGGTAGACCATTGCTACTCTACCTTGCATTATTAGATGGAGCCTTTGGCTGCATTCTGGGGCAGCACAATGAGACAGGAAGAAAAGAACAAGCTATCTATTACCTGAGCAAGAAGTTCACTCCATATGAAGTGCGGTATTCTCTGCTGGAACGTACCTGCTGTGCTCTGACCTGGATAGCTTAGAAGCTAAGACATTACTTCTATGCCTATACAACATACCTCATATCAAGGATGGATCCCTTATAGTATATCTTTCATAAACCCATGCCCACTGGAAATCTGGCTAAGTGGCAAGTCCTACTGAGTGAACTCGATATTGTTTATGTAACTCAGAACGCGGTCAAGGGACAGGCACTAGCAGATCATCTTGATGAAAATATTGTGGAAGGAGAATACGAACCCCTGAAAACGTATTTTCCCGATGAAGAGGTACTATTCATAGGAGAAGACATCGCTGAATCCTATGACGGTTGGAGGATGTTCTTTGACGGAGCGGAAAAATTTCAAAGAAGTCGGTATCAGAGTTGTCTTAGTATCGTAAGCTGGCCATCATTATCCGGTATCTGCTAAACTCAGATTTCTTTGCACCAACAACAGGGCAGAGTATGAAGCCTGCATCCTAGGGCTCAACATGGCCATCAACATGAATATTCAGGAGCTGCTGGTAATCGGTGATTTAGATTTGCTTGTGCACCAGGTATAAGGAGAAATGGCCACCAAGAATTCCAAGATATTGCCATATCTGCACCATGTGCAGGAATTGAGAAAGAGGTTCACGAAGACAGAGTTTCGGCATGTTCCCAGGATTCAGAACGAGTTTGCCGATGCATTGGCCATTTTGTCATCCATGATATAGCATACAGAAAAGAACTTCATTGATCCTCTCCCAGTAGGGATCCATAACCAACCAGCATATTGTGCCCGTGTTGAAGAAGAAACAGACGGGAAGCCCTAGTTCCACGATATTAAGGAATATTTGGCAAAGGGGGAATACCCGGAGCATGCGAATCATACTCAGAAGTGTACGCTTCGGAGGTTTTCCAACAGCTTCTTCCACAGCGGAGGAACCCTGTACAGAAGAACTCCTGATTTGGGATTACTAAGGTGTGTCGATGCAAAAGAAGCTTCTAAACTACTTGAGGAGATACATGCTGGGACTTGCGGCCCGCATATGAATGGCTTTGTCTTGGCCAAGAAGATACTTAGGACCGGTTATTTATGGATGACTTTGGAGATAGATTGCATCCACTATGTCCGTAAATGCTACCAATGTCAAGTACATGCAAACATGATAAAGGTGACACCAAATGAGCTCAATGCAACTAGCTAACCTTGGCCATTCGCCGCTTGGGGGGATGGATGTCGTTGGTCCAATCGAGCCCACCGCCTCAAGTGGGCACCGATTCATCCTGGTAGCTATTGATTACTTCACCAAATGGGTCAAAGCAGCATCTTACAAGGCAGTGACTAAGAAAGTCGTGGCAGATTTTGTCCGCGACCAGATTGTTTGTCGGTTTGGAGTTCCGGAATCAATCATCACTGACAATGCCTCTAACCTCAATAGTGATCTGATGAAGGCCATGTGTGAGACCTTCAAAATCAAACACAAGAATTCTACAACCTATAGACCTCAAATGAACGGAGCTGTAGAAGTTGCCAACAAGAATATCAAGAAGATACTGAGAAAGATGGTAGAAAATCACAAACAATGGCACGAGAAGCTGCCATTCGCTTCATTGGGATATCGTACCACAATCCGCACATCAACCGGGGCAACTCCCTACTTGCTGGTTTATGGTACCGAAGCTGTTATTCCTGCTGAAGTGGAGATTCCTTCCTTGAGAATCATACAAGAAGTTGAGCTCAGCGATGCAGAATGGATAAATAGTCGTTATGAGCAATTGGCCCTCATAGATGGAAAAAGGATGAATGCAGTGTGTCACAGGCAACTCTATCAGAACAGGATGTCCAGATCCTTCAACAAAAGAGTCAAGCCGAGATACTTCACACCTGGTAGCTGGTGTTGAAGAATATTTTTCCGCACCAGGATGAAGCCAAAGGGAAATTCTCTCCCAATTGGCAAGGTCCTTACATGGTTCATAGAGTATTGATAGGAGGAGCTCTCATACTTGTAGAGATGGACGGAGAAGTCTGGCCAAAATCGATCAACTCAGATGCAATCAAGCGATACTACGTGTAACTCTTTTGCTTTCCTCAAATGATGTAAATTGAACTACGCTCGACCTAATTCCCGTTTAAGAGGGGATACATAGGCAGCCCTGTGGGTTCAGTCATAATTCAATAAAAAAACTTATTTCCCCCCAATCAGAAACTGGGGCAGAATTTTGAGGAGGACCCTCAAAATTCCGAAGCAAGTTCAGCCGATCGCAGCATGTGCAACAGTCAGAGATGCCAATTCATCTAACTGGGGCAGAATTTTGAGGAGGACCCTCAAAATTCCGAAGCAAGTTCAGCCGATCGCAGCATGTGCAACAGTCAGAGATGCCAATTCATCTAACTGGGGCAGAATTTTGAGGAGGACCCTTAAAATTCCATAACATAAGAGGTTGCAATGTCTTGGAGCGTGTCACAGTCACTGGTTCATCTAACCAGTTTCTAAAATAAATATTTTACTATGTCTTCGAAAACTATGCATGCCTGCCTGTAAAATAACTTTGTTTAGCCAACGCTATCCCAATGATTTGAACATGATCTTTAGACTGAGCAAGCAAGTCAAGCAAGCCAGCGGAGGAACGAACCGACCTCCCCTTTTACAGAACTCACGATTTTTCTTTGGATGCAGGAACGAGGAATATACATGTCTCGAAGTCACAATCTTCATAACAACCGCGATACTAAAATCTACTACCAGCTAAGAAAACTCTGCCATCATGTGCTATTTATTCTATTTTCTGCATGGGACTAAGCCCTTTCCCGCATCCTGAATGGGACTAATCCCTGTCTCGCATCCGCATGAGGCTAATCCCTGCCTCCATATCTTGCATGAGACTAAACTTTGTCTTAATGAGGTTAAGCTCTACCTCCGCATCTGCTAAGCCCTGCCTCCATATCTTGCATAAGGCTAAGTTCTGCCTTCACTTGCATGGGACTAAGCCCTGTCCCGAATCTTGCATGGGACTAAGCCCAGTTCTGCATCTTGCATGAGACTAAGCTCTGTCTCCATCTTGCATGAGGTTAAGATCTACCTCCACACTTGCATGAGGCTAAGCCCTGCCTCCATATCTGCATAAGGCTAAGCTCTGCCTTCATATGCATGGGACTAAGCCCTGTCCCGCATCTTGCATGAGGTTAAATTCTACCTCCACACTTGCATGAGGCTAAGCCCTGCCTCCATATCTGCATAAGGCTAAGCTCTGCCTTCATATGCATGGGACTAAGCCCTGTCCCGCATCTTGCATGAGGTTAAATTCTACCTCCACACTTGCATGAGGCTAAGCCCTGCCTCCATATCTGCATAAGGCTAAGCTCTGCCTTCATATGCATGGGACTAAGCCCTGTCCCGCATCTTGCATGAGGTTAAATTCTACCTCCACACTTGCATGAGGCTAAGCCCTGCCTCCATATCTGCATAAGGCTAAGCTCTGCCTTCATCTTGCATGGGACTAAGCCCTGTCTCGCATACTTGCATGAGGCTAAGCTTTGCCTCCAATTTTTATTTATTGATGAAAACTTTCACAATTCAGGCCAAGTCTTTCACAACACTTTCATTTCAACAATTGTAAACAGAAAATGATATAACTCATAAACTTTCTCAAATATCATTTCACAATAAAACCAACTAGAACATATGTAAATACCGTAACGCTGTCATCCAACTCAATATTTATGTACCATAACCAAATCAAGGGAACAACCAACATTTTTAGCATACTTGTAACAATACTTGGCAATAATTTAATGGAACCAAATAACCATGTAAACCTCAATATCATAAAATAGTTAAGCTAGGAAGAAAATAAATGGGAAACGGGGAAGGGATCATGTTAAACAACCAATTTAGTAATGGGTAGGGCTCCTGCTGGTAGGAGGGGGCGAGGGCGTCCCAGAGCTACACCAGCTGCCCCAGTGGATGATCAATATGTTGATGAGCAGGAGGAGCTGCCTCCAGTAGCACCACCTCCAGTGGACTTTATGACGGCACCAGGCTTCCAGGAGGTCATGGGCCGCATGCTGAGATTCATGGACACGATGTCGCAGGCAGGCATCCTTCCATCGGATCCTGCCACCTCTCAGGCAGGATGGGGAGTTCAGACCCCTACAGCTCAGAATACATGACCACATCGTACTCCAGAGATTCCGTCGGTTGTTAGGACTCAGCCTGGGCTAGAGGCAACAGGATCCAGGCCAGTTCCGAGAGGGGATCAACATAAGTTATTGGGTAGGTGGACACAGCTACACCTTCCGGTCTTTGGGGGTGAGCAGGGAGAGGATGCCCAGGAATTTCTAGAGAGGTGCAGGGACAGGCTGCACAACATGGGTATATTGGAGTCTCACGGAGTTGATTTCACTTCCTTCCAGTTTCAGGGCAGAGCTCGTCGTTGGTGGCAGTCGTATTTGCTGGGCAGGCCAACCGGTTCTCCGCCAGTCACTTGGGATCAGTTTTCCCTGTTATTCCTGGATAGGTATATTCCTCCATCTGAGAGGGAAGACTTGCGGGCTCAGTTCGAGAGACTGGAGCAGGGGTACTTGTCAGTGACAGATTATGAGGCCAGATTTTCAGAGCTGTCTCGTCATGCCATCATGATACTACCTACAGATAGTGAGAGAGTTCGTCGGTTTGTAGCCGGTTTGCATCCTGGCATCAGGACTTCTTTAGCTAGAGAAGGGGAGATGGGCACTCCATTTTAGACAGTGGTTGAGATAGCTCGTCGTATAGAGGGCTATCGTGTCAGGGATAGGAGTCAGGGCCAGTCAGGGCAGCAGGGACAGCATGACAAGAGAGCTAGATTCACCGGGGACTTCAGAGGTACATCAGGCAGGGTCAGGGGTCAGTTTGCTGGTGGTCAGTCCAGCCGGCCTTCCTATACAGCACCTCTAGTACCTGTCAGGGTAGCTCCAGTCAGGCCACAGTTCAGTGCCATGCCATATGTCACTCCAGTCATTCAGGGTTCTCAGTCCTCGGGTCAATATGATATGTCCCAGGTGAAGTGTTATGGGTGTGGAGACATGGGCCACGTGAGGAGAAATTTCCCCCATCATAAGGGCAAGGCAGTGCAACAGAGCTATCAGCCCAGGGTCCCAGCAGCTCGACCACTGAGGGGTGGAGGTCAGACATTCAGGGGCTATCCCAGAGGGGGAGGCCAGCCAAGTAGAGGTCATTAAGCTCCAGCTCGATCTGGGGGAGCTCAGCCATCAGGCGCCTCAGCACATTTTTATGCCATCCCAGCCAGGGCAGACGCAGTAGCCTCAGATGCAGTAATTACAGGTACTATTTCAGTCTGTGGTAGGGAGGCTTCGGTGCTATTTGATCCGGGGTCTACATACTCTTATGTTTCAGCTTTAGTTGCTCTTTCTCTGGGTATTGTATGTGAGTCCTTGGGATCTCCTTTGTATGTGTCCACTCCTGTAGGTGACTCTGTGGTGGTAGACCGGGTCTACCGGGCTTGTGTGGTTATGTTCTGTGATTTTGAGACCAGAGCCAACCTATTATTGCTCGATATGATCGATTTCGAGGTCATTTTGGGCATGGATTGGATATCCCCTCATCATGCCGTCTTGGATTGTTATGCCAAGACCGTT